>SNQJ01S0031934.1:37068-74293 GCA_010110895.2 Picea sitchensis | reverse complement strand
ATATATATATATATATATATATAGTTCTGTGTGTGTATTTTTATTGCATGCAGTTCGAAAAATTTATGTGGCATAGCTTAGTTGGATACTGGGTATGTTACAGAATGTTCCGCAGAGAGAACGTAAGAGTTCTCTGGCGTAGCGTGGCCCGACATGGATGGTCGAGGAATCACATACATTTAAAGGAAAATAAGAAGGAATGAAGAGAATTATGCAACCCACGATTTGGAATTACAAGTGATTGTTTATGCCTTAAGAGTTTGGAGACACTATCTCATTGGACGAAAATTTGAACTGAAAACTAATCATAGTGGATTGCTACCCATTTTTACTCCAAGTAACTTGAACGCACGACAAAGACGTTGGTTGGAACTTTTAAGTGAGTATGATTTTGAGATAACATATATTAAAGGAACAATTAACAGAGTAGTAGATGTGTTGAGTCAGAGACCACACATTTTATCAGTTATACCACTAAAGATGAATCTTTGAGAAAATATTTTAGCATTACAGATTGATGACGACTGGTACAAAGAAGTAAAATATAATATCAGATGAGATACCATGATGATACCTAGATATGAGGAATTTTCTTTGGACAATGATAGGATATTAAGGTATAATGGAAGAATTTATGTGCCACCAAATGACGAATTGATAAATTTAATTTTGAACAAAGCTCATCGAGCGGTGTATATCGCTCAGCCTGGAGTCACGAAGATGAAGGAAGATCTTAAACCACTATTATTTTGGAAAGGAACGAAGACAAATATAGTTAACTATGTGGGAATATGTCTTGAATGTCAGCAAGTGAAGGTTGAACATAGGTATCCAACAAGATTATTACATCCACATGCGATTCCTGAATCTAAATGAGAAGTCATATCGATGGATTTTATTATTGGCTTTCCATTGAAGACAAGGATACATGATTCTATTTTTGTAGTCATTGACACTTTGACAAAAAGTGTGCATTTTATTCCAGTTCGTACGACGTATCAAGCACTAGACATAGCTATAATTTTTGCTAATGAAATTGTAAGACTACATGGTGTACCAAGGAAGATGGTATCTGATAGAGGATCGGTATTCACTAGATGTTTTTGGACTAGCTTCCAAGAGGATTTGGGAACACAATTGAATTTCAGTACATGATATCACCTCGAAACAGATGGACAAATCGAAAGAATGAATCAAATTTTAGAGGATATGCCTCGAATGTATGTGATGGACCAACATAAACGTTGGGAAGGGTTTTTACCTTTGATAGAATTTGCATACAACAACAATTATCAGAGTTCGATAAAGATGGAACCTTTTGATTTTATCTACGGATGATCGTGTCAAACACCCTTGAGTTGGGATCGACTAGAGGATAGGGTCATGTTGGGACCATAAATGATTCAAGAAATGGAAGATCATATCAAATCCATAAGGCAAAGGATTAAAGAAGTGCAATACCGACAAAATATTTATGCAGATGTGCATCATATTGACCGTAGTTATGAGGTTGGTGATAAAGTGTTTTTGTGAGTGAAGCTGCATAATAGTTCAATTAAGTTTGGAAAGGGAGATAAACTCTCTCCAAGTTTTGTGGGTCCTTTCGAAGTTGTAGAAAATAAAGGACCCGTGTCTTACCGACTAGGATTACCTGAATATTTTAGGCGTATGCACGATGTGTTTCATGTTTCAGCTTTATGTCATTATATTTCAGATCCATCACATGTTATTGAAATGAGTTATTTGCAGGTATCGGATGAGGGTGCTCTCATAGCAAATCCAATCCACATACTATACCATCGCACTTGAAAACTACAACGTCGAATAGTCGATCATGTCAAGGTCAAGTGGGACAATTATAATCCACATTCTTCTACTTGGGAGGACGCATATGAGATGTGTCAACAATTTCCTTATTTATTTTGATATATATATATATATATATATATATTAGTCTCAGTTATGTTTATTGTTTTCATTGTTAGATAGTACAAACTTTGGGACAAAGTTTAAAACAAGAGGGGATGTATGTAACATCTAGTTCCACTTATCACATTCATACATTGACTTATTCTTGAGGACACTTGCAAGAAAGTGAGCCGGTTTAAAACATGGTACATTATGATTATCAGTTTGGTTTATATTCTTATGTTATGCTTGAGTATTGTAATTGATATGTTATTTATATTGATGTATAGTATTTACATGTATTATGATGAGAGTTCTTGAGTGTGCAGGTAACATGGCATGAGGAGGATGTTGATGACATCGACCCACTTCCTTGGAATCTAGATTGAGTTAGGGATTTGATTATTTACTTTGGTTATGAGTACTTGATTTATTACACACGTGTTATATGATGATTTCAGTTATGTAGTTCATATATATGATTTATTGATGTTATCTTTGTCATTCGATGCAGGCATGGCGATGCTTTCTAATCTGACTCACATATGGAGTAAAGGGGTCATGCACATATATCAGATGGATGAGGGAGAGGTGTGGCAGTGCCCCTGTTACAACCTACTAGCACTCCCACCATGACCTAAACTAAAGGTTAACAACTACCTTGTTCCCAAGAGGTTCACTATGTCGTGAGGGCAGATTGAGACAGTCGCTCACGAGGATTTCTGAGGGGCACACAATAAGGCAGATACCTTATTCCTCAGTAATCCCTTAGTTTCACACACGGTCAACAAGTGGAGTATTGACTCCATGCATCATAAAACTTCCAAACTAGTCAACAATGAGTGGCACCCTTGGAGCACAAAGGTGCATCTTGAAGGTCACATCTCCTGAATAAATTGAGTCAATAAAAATCTAGAAGAAAACAAAATGAATACTTAGACATTGTTAGAGAAAAGAATATGAAATTTTATTTAGTTATAAAAAAAAAAACATACCAAAAGTCTAAGTCTAGATGTTTTGATTAATCAAGTTTATAAAATGGGTTAAGGTAATTAAACTAAATAAACTTTAGTAAAGGGAGAATAGGAATAAAAATATAGACATGTGCACAATGTGTGCATGAAATAAATAAAAAAGAATTTTAATTAAAATAAAAGATATTCATGAGAGAATGGGTAGTCAACATAGAGTTAGTATCCTAAGTCAATCTAGACTCTAAATCCTAACTAAGAGAAGAGTCCTAATCAAACTCCAACTGTAAATTAGTTAGGAGCCACAATAAAAGAAAAATTGGGGAACTAAGGGACAACTAGGAGAAAATCTAGGAACTAATTGTATATGTGAGGGAAAATCCATAAATTATTTTTATTAAAAATGAATAAACATGTGCAACTTGGGGAAAGTGTGACATGTGTTGGGGGTGCATAATCTCTAATTTAATTATTAAAAATTAGTTAATTGTGAATGAGAAGGCAAGTGTCAAACAAAATATTTTTATAAAATAAAGGTGAGAAAGAAGGAAAGGAACTCTATTTCTATATGTATGAAATGTTGTCGAAATTTCTATTGACTGAGTTTACTTGTGTGAGTTTGGTTGCAAGATTGTGCAAGAGGTGGAAGCCTCTCCTTGCGAGGACAAACTTGATCTAGTTTGGATCTAAATTTTGTTTTCTGTGTGTGACCCCTTTGCAACTCGGTGGGCTAAGGGGGAAGAAGAGTACCCCTAGCATTGGCTAGGAGGTACCGATGAAGTCTTGGGATTAGAAAGCGAAAAGAAGAAAAGGGCATTGCACAAGCCTGTTCTAGACTCAAGATCATTCTCACATATCAACACTCTTGGGTCATGGTATTTATTATTGGTTATGTTATTATGTAAAGAGTCAATTTGAAATTGTTCTTGTAAAAATATGTATTGTTAAGTATATATACATTGTTCGAAGACTGAGCATACATATTAATCTTGTGTATTATATATGTTTTTCTTAAAAAAATTCCTACTTCGAACGATAGAATAGAGGAAATATTTTCTATAAAAGATAGTTAGGTTCTTGAATTTGAATTACTTTATGACTAGTAAATCAATATTGAAGGAATCGTTAACTGAGGATGTAATTGTTAAATTCTATTGTTATGTGTTGAATGTCATATCACAAATGGACATTATAATTTCTTTTATTCAATAGGTTCTTTATGCCTGAAAGGTGACTCTAATAGTGTAGCCAGTTGAGTAAAATCCTTTGTTCTATATTATTGTTACCAGTGGTCTTTGCTAGTGCAACCACTTTATGGGTCAGGTCGGTCGCTCCTCTAAATATTTTTCCTAGAACTACCAGACATGTTTACCTATGGACACGCTAATTGATTGATCTGACCCTATAGAAGAGTTGAAAGGGATTACATTCAGAATGTTAAATTTTTGTGTTCTTACCAAAGATCTTGGCCTTGTCTTCTTACTCTCCATACAACACCAACGATCCAAGTTTTTACGTTTCGACGCCTGATTCACATCCCACACATGTCTTCTTTTCCTTTAACCTCTGATATTGACTCATGGTTTTTTCTTGTTTACAATGTTTGTGGTTAAATATGTTTTATGAGAAATTTAGACCTTATCTTTCAGTGGCTTACTAGCCGAGGTTGTAAATTAGCAATCACTGCTCTGTCGAAACTGTAGGAGATCCCTTCGACTCAAAATTATTGAGTATCAGGTTTAGACATGAAACAATTGTGTCGTTACCATTGCCTCATACTATTACACTTCAGTTAAACACACCGAATAGAATATCGAATCCTCTCGACTGCTGAATAAATAGATGAGTACAAGAGCGAAGTTTTGGATGAATACGTTATGTTCAGGGTACAATCGACATTTCCCTTGTCAACGTTGGGATTACCTAAATCCATTGAAATCAATATCCTTAGAAAATTACAATTTGAGATTGCTTAATTTGTGTTAACAACATTAGTTTTATTGTCTAATTGATTGGATTTGATATGGTGATTATGACATAATTAGTTATCATAAATTTGAGCAACCTAGGAGCAGTACCATTATACAACGAATATCTCTAGTTATTGAAACATGTAGTCAAGTTATTCTTATCTACTCATTGTTTGTGCAGACCTACGATTAGTCTGCCCATTCATAGAAGTTACTTCCTTATTGTTTTATTCTTGAAGGTGTTTGGCATAAACGTTCACTATAGAAACACAGTACGAAGGATGTAGACAACCAACTTTCTCTTGGTCTTAACTATACAATATGTCATCTTTAGTGACAAGTTCATTTTTATTTTTCCTCGGGCCTAACTGATTTTATGTGTTTTAATTATCGAATAACAAGACCATGTTGGCATTTCCCTGTTATTTCTCGTGACTTGACTTTTGTCCTGACCTGTGACATCGAAATTGTTGTTTTGTGTGTCAATTCATCCATAACATAGGATTGACATTTGTTTCCCTTTTCACCATAATTCTATTTTAATGACACCTAGAGTTGGTGTTATCAGTATGGAATCCCTTGGTCGGATTGCACTTCTTTTTTTTATAACAAAAACTGGGTAAAAATATATTAAAAAGTTGCTAAAAAACGCAGGCAGAGTATAGAGTCTTTGTTATAAAAGTTGCAGAGATCAAAATGCACCCACCTGAATTCTCCAAGAAGGAAATGGAGAGCATGGGTGGCACTAACTAAAACGCTAAATCCTATTTGAGTATCGATGGTAAAAACCATGCAGAAAGTAACTAGTAGTAGCCTAAAAAAAGACTGCATACATTTAAATTATGTTATGGTCCGATGTGGTGGAGTCTGCCTCTGTTGGAGGCCGTAGGTTAAGGTCCAGTTGAGGGTGCAGTCTTGGAGAAGAGGCCTCATATGAGATATAAGTGTTCTAGGAGGGAGTGGGTGACACAGGCCCAACCATGAATTTGAGTGCCTCTATCTGTTGTCTGAGCGCTTCACACTCATCTTTGTTTTGTTGTTGTTCGCTCCTATGATGGATGGTAATCTCCGTGATTGAAAGAACCTATGTGGAGAGAGTCGTGAGCTACAATTTAAGAGTCTGGACCGTGCTTACCAGCGCTTCATGTTCTTCCATTGGAACCGTTCTCGGTGTTTGCTTGTTCATCTTGCCTGAATTTCCTACTTTATCCAACTGAAAAAACTAGGTACCAGTGCGCTTACGAGGAGTAGACACAACTTTTTTCTTCGTAGGAATGGTCTTTCTAGCAAGGTGGACCGCTCTTGCTATGATATGCTCCCTCATATTCATTTGATTCAAGGAACTTAAAGAATTTCTCAGGATTTTCCATGAATTGGAGCCATGATCGATTCTGATGTTGGGATCCTTCACCTCACCTGGAGTTAATGCCCAGTACATTCTGGACGTCATGTTGAACATGTTCGCCTTGCTCCATTTTTCTCTTCCACGCCCGAGAGCTATCCAAGGTACACTGAAAATACTTCCCAAGCCAGGGGAGGGAAAGAAAAGGAGCTGCAGGACACATACCGAGGAGGATTGTGTGCTAAGTAGTCGAGAGGTACGGTGGGGGGGGGCGTATGGAGGGGACGTGTGGAGGGTGAGGCGTGTGGAGGGGGTAGATGGAGGTGGCATGTGGAGGGGGTTGCAAGGCCACATGCTGAGGTGGGAGGGAGGTTGGGTAGGTGTCACTATGAGGACGAAAGGATGAATTGTCCAGACCTTGACCACCACGGTGGCCCAGATGATGTGCTGAGTGGGCTGAGGAGCTGGTTGTCGAGTGTCTAAAGTCATGGGATTGGCGTGAAGAGAGAAATTTCGTTAACAACTAACGAGCCTTGCTCGAGATCAATTGCCAGGTTCGCTTGAGCGTCTGCCAGATGATTGTTCTGTCTGAGGACGTGAAAGAGGGAGATATTGTGGAAGAGCTTGATAATTGTCGAAATTCTTTGAAGGATGGATTTTAAGTGTAAATTTTTGGGGTGAGACCCTTTGTGAACATACCCTATGATTATCTTGGAGTCCCCAATCATCGAAAGGGAGTGTATGTTCCTTCTTTTGGCGAGATGAAGTCCTTGGTACAGAGCATATGATTCAGCTTGATTATTGGTGGCGATGCCCAGATTCCAACGAAAGGATAGCACTTGGTTTCCTCGTGGGCAAATGATCACCCCTCCTGCTCTTGCCACCCCGGGGTTTCCTTTTGAGGCTCCATCAAAATAAAGGATGTGGTTATGTTTCTTATTTCACCAGCAAAGATAATTAGTATCTTCATGAAGCTGCTAGGTGGATCTAGAGGGAGGAGGAGGAAGAGAAGAGGGAGAGGGGGGAGGAAAAAGGAGTTGATCCAATCTGATTCGATAGTGGAGGTGGGGGTGAAAGGGAAAGCTTTGGGTTTGGAAATAAAATCTTCAGCAAGGAGGGCTACGGCTTTTTTAGCTACCAGATCATGGGGAGAGATTCAGTTTCTGGCGAGCCAGATTTTCCAGCAAATGTACTTGGGTAAGGCTTTAAAAAAGGTTTTGAAGAGAGGGTTATTCTTGAAGGTGCCTTGGTATCAGGAGGCCCAATCTGAAAAGAGAACTCTGGGCTGGACCGACCATTTGATTCTCGAATGGAGGCTTTGAAGAGTTGTTTTCCACACTGTGATAGTGAACGGGAAAAGTAGGAAGATGTGCTGAGATGTTTCCAACGCCTTGCCACATAGTTCACATCTGAAGGGCCCATGAATATTTATTTTCAGCAGATTTTCTCCAGTTAGCAGTTTACCATGGGCTAAAATCTAGAAAAAGGAATTTACTTTGGGTGGACTATCATTGGTCCAAAGAGAGTTCCACATTTTGTCTTTCGGGAGGAGAATCATTTGGGAGAGGAGTTGCGAGTGCCCTTTATTAACAGAGTAATTTTCGTTTCCCCAACCTCTCTGGTCTTTTAAGGTGATATGTATGGGGGCACAACCTTTTAGCAGAGTTTGTATCTGATGCGCTGCATCTTGAAGATTGCTTGGAATGTTTGGCAAATTCCATCCTATCCAGTCTCTCGTGTCTATGTTCCAGGAGGAAATGTTCAAGATATGATTTTTTCCTTTCATATCAAGCCAGTTGATGAGTTGTCGTAGATGCATATGTTTCCAGAGAGGTTGCTTACCCATGATACTATCTGCTCCTATGAGAATCTTTCGACCATTTCCAGGTATCCAGGTGAGTTGGCTTTGAATGAGAGGGATGGAGGAAGAAAGGAGCTTCCCTATTGGGGATCCTCTGTTCAGGGAGTGGTGTTGATCTAAACATCTGAGCTTGTCCCTGACTAGATATTTTTTTTTTAACTTGCTTCCACTAGTCTTTCCCTCCCGAAACAAGGTTCCAAATATTTTTTTCTCCCATTGCCAAGTTGGTAAGCGCTAGAACCTTGATGCCCAAACCTTCGTTTTCCTTGAGATGCTTTACAATGTCCCACTTTATTAGATGGAATTTTTTCTTATCTGTTTTCCCTCCTTCCCAGAGAAAACGTTGTAGAAGAGTGGAAATTGAAGATTTGACAGTTTGAGGAGCAATAACAGAGGAGAATTGGAAAATGGGGAGAGCAGAAAGAACCAATTTTATTAACATTGTACGTCCTGGGCCCAAATTGAGCCAAAAGACTCCCCAATGTTCCAATTTGTTTTTGAGCTTTTCGAGAGTTTGAGTCCAGGCTGAGTTTGGAAGAAAATTGAGACAAATTGGGATGCCAAGGTATCTGAAGGTTTTCCATTTTTCAATAAGAGGGAAACGAAAAACATTTTCTATTAGGCGAGCAGTTCTTAGAGGCTTGTTCCAAGCGTAAACATTGGATTTGGCACTGTTTATGAGAGCTCCTGAGGCTTGGGTGAAATTTTCCAGGGCAGTTTTGAATCTCTTGTCCATGACAATGGAGGCTCCTCCAACGAGGAGAGTGTCATCAACAAATTGATAATGATTTATTCTCTTCACCCCTCGAGCTATTTTGATGCCTGGAATGACTTTGGAGGTTCGATCTTTTTGCAATTGCCTGCCCATAGTTTCGGCCATGATTATATAGAGGAGGGGGGAGAGAAGACAACCTTGCCTTAGCCCTCTGGAGCTTTTGAAGAAGCTTGTTGGACATCCATTGATCAGAGGGGCTATCCATAGTGAGGAGATACAAGCTGAGACCCAAGCTATGAAGCCAGAGCTAAAACCAAATTTCTTCAGAACTGCAAGCAAAAAGGAGTGCCTTACCCTGTCAAAAGCGTTGGCCGTATCAATTATAATAATCATTCCTTGGTCTCCTTGATCCCTACTGGAGTGAATTGCTTCTTGAACCAATATAATGTTGTCAATCATTTGTCTTTTTTCAACAAATCCACTTTGGTTTGGAGAGATGAGTTTATAAAGGAGAGGTTTGATTATGTTGGCTATGACTTTAGTTATGAGCTTATAAGAGACATTGTAGAGGGAGATGGGTCTAAATCTGGAGAAGGAGGAAGGGTTCAAATTCTTTGGGATAAGGGCCAAAAACATGGAATTTGTATTGCCGCCCAACTTTGTGGATTTCTGAACATATTGTATCATCTTCAGGAGATCTCTTTTAATTATATGCCAACACTTTTGGTAAAAATGCGCACTGAAACCATCTGGTCTTGGAGCTTTGTCTGGGTGAAGCTGGAACAAGGCCTCATGGAGATCTTTTTCTGTAACTTCCTAGTTTATCTTGTTTTTATCCTCCTGATTGACAACACTCGGGATGTTTAGCAGTAGATTCTCTTGGATGTTGAGATCTACAGTACCGTCCTCAGTTAGAAGTCTTTCAAAATGGAGTTTGGCTTCTGCTTGAATTTGGTGGAAGTCATCTATTTTTGTGCCATCTTCTTTTGTGATTTCCTTCACTTTGTTCCTCTAGAGCCTAGCTTTAGTTTGTCTCTGAAAGAATTTTGTATTTTTGTCTCCTGAATTTAGCCAGAGACTTCGAGACTTAAGCCTCCATGTTTCCTCTTCCTCATGGAGGATTTTTTGATATTCTATGAAGTCTTGTTGCTCTTTGAGGAGAAGAGAATGAGTGATAGGCCCCTCTTCCAATACCACTCTGTTTTCTTCCATTTCCTTGATTTTTCTATTTTTTGCTTCTTGCTCTTTTTCTCTGTTACTCTTCACCCAGTTCTTTAAGGCCGTCTTGACCCTTTTTAATTTCTTCTCCCAAATGTAGTTTGGAGAGCCTTGAATCCAACAGTCCCAGGCTTCTGAGACAATGTCAAAAAAACATGGCGCTGAAATCCACAGGGGGTTGAAACGGAAGGGGATGGGTCCAAGATTATCAGTCCACAGCCCCTGTGGCTTCCTAGACAATGTCAAAAACATGGCTACCAAAATCCAAGGGGTTGTAGAAACTAAGGGGGATGGCATCCAAGATTATCACTGTGGGAGGGTGAGGATGGAGGAAGTCCGGGTGATAAGGAACTAAAATCTTGGGTGGTGAGGATGATAAGTCTGTGATATGAACCAGTCCAGGGTAGAATGCGAGAGAAAGGTAGAAAGGAATCGCCGAGGAAGGAGTTGCTTAAGAGAAAACGATCTAGATGAGCAGTGATGTGCCTCAGTCTGAGTCCTCTGTTTGACCAAGTGAAGCAACTGTTGGAGGGATTTACAACTAGAAGGTGAAAGGAGGATATAAGATCCTTGAGATTCTCACGAGAGGGGTCCCGTACTAGAGTTCCCCCTTTTTTTTCCTTATGATAGAGAGTAGTGTTTAGGTCTCCAGCTATTATGAGATCTTTGAGGTGAAGACTATCTTTGAGACTTTGGAGGGAGGACCAGTAGTCAATATAAACAGGCATATAAACATTGATGAAAGTCAAAGTCTTACCTGTTGGAAGATGAAGGAGTGAAGTTTTAATCCAGTGTGTCGTGGACTGCCTAGATTGAAGAGAGAAGAAATTAGGATTCCAAAGGGTGCAGATTCCCCCCGAGGCTCCTCTTGCATTGACTATTGCTCCTTTACATGTTCACCATATGTAACAACTATGTCGGAGGATTTCAGTATCCTTCCGTTTTGTCTCCTAGAGCAGGAGGAATTGCAGGTTTTCTGCTTTAATTAGATCGTGTATTAGCGAGAGCTTGTGGCGACTCCCTAGTCCTCTGCAATTCCAAGAGATCACTTTTAACATATAGAAGGCTTAGGATTTCCCCCTTTAAGGGGGTTGCATCCGCTCTAGTTCCTGGTTTATCTTGTTTCTTTCTTGGCATGCTGATCCAAGGTTGTTTGCTTCCCAAGTTCGATTTCCTTCCTGACTGAAGCTTTCCTTTTATGCAGGTTTGACTTTCTACCCACCTTTTTTGATGGGGGAAGTAAGAGAATCAGACTCTGAGATTTCTTCCGAGCTTTGATCTAGATCATCCTCCTCGGGATGAGAGGGCTGATGAGAGGGTGAAGGCTGAGCGGAGGGGGGGGTCAACGACTCAGGGGCATGCGTTAAAGAGGGGTAAGGTGGAGGGGCGGACTAGGGAAGCAGGGGGGGTAGCTCCTCTCTAGGAGGATCATGGGTCGGGATCGGGCCGGAAGGAACAAGATCATGTGAGTTATTAGGAGGGGGAGGCGTGGGGATGGCTTTAGGGTTCGTGCCATGCCTCTGTTGCTTTTTCTCTTTGGGTTGTTGCCATTGCTCAGATTCTTCATTCGGTCTTTCAGGGGGTGCTTTAGGACAGTGATTCGCAAAATGACCATACTCATGACAAATTTTTCATTTGAAGGGCAGTTGTTCATAATCAACTTGTTACAGGTAATTCCATTTATCCAGGGTGAGATTAATAGCTTCAGGTAGGCCTTTTTCTAGATCCACTTCTACACAAATGTGTGCATAGGCTTGAAGGCCATCTTTAGGTTTTGCTCGATCTATGAACTTCCCAGGTGTGTTTCCTATAGATCGGATAGTTTCATTATTCTAGCAATGCAGAGGAAGGAAAGGGAGGCGAAACCAAACATGAACTGCATTAGGAATATCATTTTCGGGGTTAAAATCAAGAGTCCAACTATTGAGGTACATACCTCTGGAGCCCATGAAATACGGTCCGCTTCTGAATATGAGATCTCTATCTAATTTGTCTTCGAAAAGAAAGGCGAAGAAGCCTCTTCCGCAGAGGAAATGCAAGAGGTTACCTTTCAAATGGGGTTTCCAGTGCTTATCGATCCAGATCACCATAACCCACGGTGATGGCCAGATTCCCATAAATTGTCCAATGAGTCCCTGTTCTGAAAATTTGAGGGCGAGGGTTCTAAAGCTTCCTCAAACCTGTACCGAAGGGATCTGATCCAGTTTTTTCACAAACTTTGGAGGGGTTTGTTTACTCATCTTGGGGAGCGAGGCAATGAGAGAGGCGAAGGCTGCGACATATTTGGAAGAAACGAAGAGAGAGGGATCGGGGGGCCCCGAGGCCTCTCTAGGAGAGGGGGGCATGCGTGCAGAGGGAGGTCAGGGCAGGGCATGCGTGCATAGGAAGGTCAGTTATGCAAGATGGAGCGATTGCACTTCTTAACTATGTTGATGATCAGAATAGAATTTGGACCCGCGTGCAATTATATACTTTCTTGTCAAGAGTTGACATGTGATTCACTTAGTTGAATCGTGGGCACTCCCCTTGGAATCTTACGGATGTTGTTACTAATCAAAATTTGATTAAACCCAATTGAATAGTCTAGCTATCGTTTTCACTAAATTATTGCTACTTTTCTGTGGGTTTACTCCTTGAATCTATCTTGAGTAAATGCCAAGTTGGACACCTAGTGCTTAACGGTAGGTGGATGTTAATAGTAACATATATTCATCGATATCTTGAGTAAATGCCAAGTTGGACACCTAGTGCTTAACGGTAGGTGGATGTTAATAGTAACATATATTCATCGAAGGGAAGTGATTGTTTAAACGTGTAACTATCAATATTGTATGACTACACTCACGGGAAAATTTTCATTGAGATATTCTCGTCAGCGAGGATATGGGTAGGTGTCATCGTTAAGTTATTTTATACTTGTCGATACCTCAGTGGTTGTGAGGTGTGGGTACAAGACACGAAACGAATTGCATATATTTTATTTGTTAAGAGGTATTTTTAGATCGACGTGGGTCAATCTCAATTCTAATGGAAAGAAACTTACTAGAGTACACCACTACAACCTTATTACGACAATCTTATCGTTGTTTTGATAAATGAATATAATTGTCCTTGGAAAATTGATAAGAGATATCGATAAAGTGTAATCGTACAATTATGATAAACATTATATATATAACAAATTAGTGCTCTAATATCTAATTGTATTAGTAACTAGAATGCGGCATGGTTAATAATTTCTATTGATTAAATGACCTTACCTTGAGAATGAATTTAATGTTCCTTTATTTTTAAGAAGATATTTAAATTTAAAAAAACTATATCTAATTGTATTAGTAACTAGAATGCGGCATGGTTAATAATTTCTATTGATTAAATGACCTTACCTTGAGAATGAATTTAATGTTCCTTTATTTTTAAGAAGATATTTAAATTTAAAAAAATTATAGTAAAGATTGAATTAGGGCCATATATTATGGACATTGTAATGATGATTATAATTCAATAGTGTGTTAAGATATATATATATATATATATATATATATATATATATATATATATATGTATATATATCTACACATCCTTTTGAATAAAAATAGATATATATATATATATATATATATAATGTTTTGCACATCCTTTTGAATAAAATAAGAGGGACGTTACACCAATATCATCGGGACAAACACTTTCAAGTATATTTATGAGCCACTTTGGACATTTTTATGATGGGTCAGGTTGCTCATCTGTTTGAGATGGTACTACATTCTCATCAAGGTTTATCCTTTCATTCCTCTCAATCACAAAATCTAATTGAACTTTCTATTATGATGAAGTGGTTGGATCTTCTACATGAGGAGGATATGGCACATCAATAGGGGATTCCATAGATTGATCCAAGATAGGGATCTCCACTTCAAGATATGCAATATCATCATCAAACTCATGATATGTATTTACATGGGTGAATCTATCTAGATGATCAAGCTGTCACTCAATAGTTTTGTCATTCTTAGTGGATTCAAGAAAAATCACATCTTTGGAAAGAATGAAATTCTTGTTTACCTCATTGTAAATATGATATGCCTTGGTGGTATTTGAGTACCCCAAGAATATGCACTTTCAACTCCTTTCATCAAGTTTGTTTCTTTTCTCCTTGCGAATTAAGGCATAACAGGTGGAACCAAAAACCTTGATATGCCTCACCAAAGGAATGAAACCATACCACATTTCATAAGGAGTCTTGTTCCCAGTAGAATGATATGGAATCTTGTTTCTCACATACATTTCAAATAGAACTGCATCACCCAAAAACATCAACTTCACATTCTTAAAAAATAACATTGAACATACCATATTCAAGAGAGTCCTTTTCATTCTTTCTGCAACACCGTTCTACTAAGGATTGTATGGAACAATGGTTTGATGCTTGATCTCATGTTGGTGACGATATATTTCAAACTCATTAGAAGTATATTCCCCTCCATTATCAATATGAAGAGTGCCAATACGAATTGAGCTTCATTTTCAATCCATAGATGAAAGTTTTTAAATGTTTCAACTGCTTGAGATTTCTAATTCAACAAATAAACTCAACACATCGTGATTTAGTCATCAATAAAATTCATGATATATTTATTACCAAAGGAAGATGGAATAAGCATGGGGCCACAAAAATTAGAGTGTAACAAATCTAACTTTCTAAGTGCTCTTGAAGTGGAATCATGAAAAGGATGTTTGTTATGTTTATTGAGGATACATGCATCACATTGCTTCAAATTCCTTGGAATGGTGGGAAAACTAGAAACACCATTTTTATTCAACATACGAAGATTGTCATAATTGATGTGCCGAAATATAACATGCCACAAGAGACTAGAATACAATGTTCCTTCATCATGGTTAGAAATGTATGAATAATTCTGTGCATGTGTAGATGTCCCTTTTATCTTCAATAAGTTGTCATCCTACCATAATGTCATGACGACCATGTTGTTGGAAGACCTCCTTATTTCAACTTGTCCATAAAACATGTGAATATAATGGAATTGTTTTTGAATGTGCAAAAGAGACAACAAGTTCTTCGACAACTCAAGAATATAGAGAACATTATGCGATAGAAAATTTAGGAATTTAGAAAATTTGAACCCGATGGTGCCAATTCTCGTAGGTATGAGACTGGAAACATCTGCAAAGTTTACCATAGCATATACATTGTCATTTAATTATTCAAAGAAGTCTCTCTGAAATTGCATGTGGCAAGTAGCACCAATTTTAAGCAACTAGGCATCTCCCTAGGAAGAAAATGAAGTTTTGAACAAATCTTCATTTATGTCAATATTGCAATGAACAATAACAGAATGAGTAGATTTAGGAGATTATCATTATGTTCCTTTTTTATGCTTTTATTTGATCTTATCACATGGGATCCTACATGTCTTTTATTCATGTCCATTCTTTCCACAATAGACACAATGAAGACCATGATTGTGCCTACCCCCCTACCTTTGAAATTCTTCTTTCCATTTCCTCTCCTACTACCTCCATTCTATCCACCGAAGGAAGTTTGTCTAATTTTGAAGATGCCAAATGTTGGATTTGTTGACTGAGTTACAAAATACAAACTCTGACCAAAATGATATGGAGTGCTTCCAAATGTTGTGTTTCTCTCGAATGCTAGAGAAGATGTTGCACCAAATGCTAGAGCTAATTGACAAAAAAATGTAATGCTTCCAAACCCATCACTTGAAGCCCCAAAAATTGCAGTACTGGAAGACCCAAAGGTAGGCCCACTATTTGACCCAAATGTAGGGATTGTGGTATTGAATGCAAGTTATTTTGGAGTTCATTTTGTAGATCTGGGGGCCTAAGGAGCCACTTATTGACGATAAAAAACACAACGAGGATTTCACCCGCAAAGTATTGCTAAAAGCCTATTATTTAAACTAAGATAATGACATATAATACTAGTAGGTGGGACCCCCTTGTAGATTGGAGGATCAGAGATAGTCTTGTTAAACATTTTATGTTGTTGTTTGATGATGCTTACAGGGTTCTACATGATTGATGGTGAAATATTGGTTTTATTTGCGACGTAATGGTAGATGGATAATGCATGTTATGTGTTGGTTTTGTTACTATAAACTCTAAATTCCATGTCATGATGGATTATCTTAACTAGTATTACAATTTTTATTGACACCTTGATTCTTATACCTGCACAAGATACATGTTAGTGACAAAGGACAATGGAAAAAGGACCTATGAAAAAATCCAAGAAAGAGAATCTATATTATACTATGCTATGCTATACTATGAGAAATTGAAATTAAAAGGATTATTGTTAGTCCTAACTAGCAATGTTAGTGGATATACGATTATTTGAGTCATCCTTGGCGCACTTGATATACGTTATGGTATGTTTTGGCAATGGTTAATATGATATCAGGTGGTCAATTTGGCAAGTAATGTATGTAAGTTTCGATGCATGGATTACTGGTATGTGTTAATGTTGGCTGGTTGGCGCATACTATGTAATTGAATGAGGAGAGGAAGGAAGTGATGTGCATTTACTGCACGTCACTCCATACTTCCCCCACTGGTCATCGCCCTAGCTTGGCAATTGTTCAATTGATTTTCGTTGTGGTTAAGCTCTGATATTCAAGCAAGCAAGGAATTGCTCGACCGAGCTTTCATTTTTAAGGCCATTTGGTTATAGGTATGTTTTTTTTCACCATCCATGAACTTGCTCTGTTTCTGAAATAAATATTGGCTCGGTGATGTATTGGTCTGTGTTTTTCTTTAGGCTGGAAACTATATAAACTCATGGTGTTTCTTTGGAATGGTTATTTGTGTGTTATTTGTTGCAAATGGAAAATTGGATGGTTGAAGTTGTGATTTCATGGACTATTTTGTGTGAAGGAAGTCGTGATGTCTCTCTATTGTCTCTATGGGTTTTTGTTGGAGGGTTTCATTCGGTTTGGACTTGTTGGCCATCTCCTCATATTCCTTGTAACCATACCTAGTCGTATTTGTTGTTATGGGGTTTTTGTGTAATTTTTAAACCACCTTTGGGTCACTGCATATCATTCTCCACCTGGTCCTGGGCTCGTTTTATGTTATTGGTATATGCATAGTTGGTTATGGTGGCTATTACACCAAGAGGTTGCTTTAGGGTTGGTTTCTATTACCTGAGCTCTGCATTTATATCAACATTATTCTGTTTTTTTGGGGGAAAACCACAAGGGTTATTCCCTGCGTGTTCTCAATGTTATTTACTGGCCAGTAAGGATCCTCTGCTCCTCTGTTCATAGTATCTCCTACCTAGTGTGAACTGTCACCCTATCTTGCAAGATAATGGTTATGTGGCATATGTGTCCACCGTGTTGTCTCGAAGGGTTCTCACCTATTGTTGGTATGGTCGACTCCAGTCTCCATGTGTTGGTTCCACCAAGAGAACCCTTGATTATTCAGAGCCTGATTTTGATAAATTGAGACAGTTATATCCTGTCAGATATCTTGTTGACTGTTATGAGTTGATGAAGTAGCGTCGACAATGGTTTTGATTATTGCCTCGTCTCTGTTGATAGAGTTGATTACATGGTTATAATCGGAAATGATTATTGGTATATAGTCGCTACATTCTTTTATTGTGACAGTTGAGTCAATAGCTTAGCATGGTTTAAGTGGTTTATTAGAGAAGTTGTAAAAGGGAATGATAATGGGCATACAATTGTTGCCTCCTTGTGTTGTGGAAGTTGGATTGTTAACTCAACATTATTTTATGGTTTGATATAACAGCCACATAAATGCTTCTTTGCGTTATGCGTTGGTCTGTATGTTTTCTACAACATGGTATAAATTTAAATGATGGTCGTTGTTACTATGGGTTTTAATTGCCCGATCGAGATTATTGCAAATTGATGTATTGATGATTGTGGCTTGGTTGTATAATGTGTAGGATTTATGGATATCGTGCATCGTATCATTTATTTTCACCATCAGAGATGGGCACGGGGTTTTTAATAGTATGGTTTCATTGCAATTTAATTGTTAAATTGGTTAAAGAAATGGAATCGAGCATGTTTTTAAAAAAAGCTTGTGTCTATGTTTTATTTGAGGAATTAATTTATGGACAATGGTTAAGGGTTTGATGCTGAACAGAATTGAAACAAATGACTGTGTGTTCCTTGGATTTTGTTTTAAGTATGAAAAATAAACAAAAGGTCTTTTAACAAGATGGGTGAAGTCATGAGGATTCTGAGTACGATTATTTTGTGTTAATTGAAAGATTTTAAGGAAATTGAATATGGACAGTGAACAAGTTTTAACACACAGTATTGTTTAATTAGCCACAATAATTGTTTAATTGATGTTGGAATAGTTGTATTGAATACATAATTGTTTTTATGGATTACTTAATTGATTTTTCGAACAATATCTTCTCTTTTCCCCTACCATTATTTCATTTTTCTCTATTTACAATTCCCCTCGCTTTCCCATATTCATTATCCACTCCCTATTCCTAAAATTTAATTACAGTTAAGGGAAAATCTATATTATGATAGTTAAATAGATCACACAGGGATGAATTACAGTGATATATATTATTTTTGTTTACGACACAGTTGATTGTTTGATGTTTGTGAGTAGTAACTGTAATCTTCTCCCCCTCATTTTAAAACTTTTTCGCTCACTACAACCCCTCGCATATCCTAGAACCCTTGTTCACCCCTTGATCATTGACAACTACTAAAAAATTTGTATGCATTGAATTACATGAGTCTGATGTGTTGCTGAGTCAAATTTTATTTCATATTTTAAAAGAGTTGTCATGTATGGTTGTTAAAGAAACTATTTTCTAATCAATTATGCATACAGGAATGAGTTTTCTCAACAGAGGTATCCATGGCAGAGGTAAATGAGAAAGAGGTAATTGGAACAGGGGCTCTAGAAGGCCAAGATTCTCCATACACTTTGATGTAGACTCGCAAGAGTTAGGCCAACTATTTCAAGTTGGAGTTTTTAACTAGATTTGGAAAGGAGTGGTCCAACCTAGGCCTGAAAAGCCTCCCTTCCAAGCCTCAAAGGTCCCTGGTATTCTCGTGCCTCCTGATGTCTCACTACAACCTGAAGTTCCCAAAAACGACAGATGGAAAGAGATTGTCCACCCGACAATCTCCCAACATCATGGTTGGCCTAACTTGTCTTTACCTTCTCCTCCGCCTATCAATCAAATTTTCCAAGATGCCCATATCCACTCACCAGTTCAGTCTTCCCATGAAAGAAAAAGGTTCAAAACCGAGGCCCACCATGCCCCTAGAAAAGGAAAATCCATTGCTGCCCTGTCCTCACCCTCAAATGACTCTGATAAATCCGTGTCCTCCCGCATGCATTTGAGGGATGATTGCTCTCATGTGATCAACGAGATTAGGCCTAAAGGCTCCACACACCCTAAGGAAAATTCAGAGAGATCAAAAGGTGACAACAAAAACAAGGGATAGATTGCTTGCCAGAGTGGGAAATATGGATTTTAAGTTTTTTTTATTGTTGAGAACAATTGACTTATGGAATTTTGGACAACAATTTTGGACAACACACTATTTTTTGGATATATGGGTAATATGTTTTGGAAATAATTTCAATTATCATTGAGATAAGTTGTCAAATATGAATTTGATGATGGGAGTCACAACAAGGGATGTTTTGTTTAATTAACTAGTTGTGTTATGATTGTCAAAAGCTAAAGGGAGTCACAAGGGGTCCCACCTACTAGTTATTATTTATTTAAAAAACCTTATTATGA
The DNA here is from genome assembly GCA_010110895.2 of Picea sitchensis. Lineage (NCBI taxonomy): Eukaryota > Viridiplantae > Streptophyta > Pinopsida > Pinales > Pinaceae > Picea > Picea sitchensis. Next base: position 54,503 of record SNQJ01S0031934.1, on the reverse strand, counting down.
TTTATTACGTTTCCCCCTAACTAAAACATTTGTTGAGTTTTAGTTAACTTAACTAAGGAAGTAGTTCAACTACTTCAACCAATTCTAATTTGCTTAAAGGAAAAAGGAAAGGGAGGAACAAAGGAGAATAGAAGGAGAAGCATACTAAGGTTTGCTCTTGAGTTTTTGTTGAGATAATTCAGTTTTCATTCATTACTTAATTCATTAGAAGCCTAATACTTTTTATGATAGAAGGGTCTTATTGTAGACAACAAGATTCAGAGATGAATTACATCATTCATACACTTGTTTTTCAGAGGTGTTGATCTATCTTTGATAGTCTGTGTAGACTTGTATGTTGATGAATTAGATTTCATCACTGCCAAAGGATATTGTGCATAGTCAAGTGGGAAACAATCTGTGGCAAGCTGATCCAACTTTTAAAGTTCAATTTTTTATTATTTTCTATCAGAAGTCCTTTTGTATGTTTCATCGGGGACGTCTAAGTTTGACTTTGGTCCAAAACTTCCTCAGGAAATTTTGTAAAGAGAACGATTCTTTGATGAATTAAAATGAAATAAAGGATTTCTTTATGTCTCATCTGTTATGATTATTGACTTGGTGTCTTTACGTTTGTCTCTATATTTATTTCAACATTTGTTATGTTCAGAAAAACACATAAATAATGAATTTTTCAGCAAGATTTATTTATAAAAACCAACCTAAGCACTTGTAAACAATACTTGTGAATTAGGATAACATTTTTTATGGCTATAAACATAGGGTGATATTCATGTCTATCTTTCTTTAGCCAAGTAAGATCTGAAAATGCTTGAGTAAGATCATTTCATATCTTTTCCTCAACATTTATTTGGCGACCATACTAGGGAGATCTTCGATATATCTCTAGTTAATTTTTATGCATGATTTGCATCGAATACATCTTTTTTTATGTTATTGAATCTTTGATTGTTTTATTTCTTAATGATTGTACCTGTTGCAAGGAAACCCAATATTGAGCCCGGTCTTCAAGATCAGACTAGCATTAATTTGAATCTGTTTAACACCATTTTAGACACTGCTAATACTCGTGCTGAGCTTAATCATTCATGGGAAACAATTGAACGAGATATTAGTGCCCAATAATGTTGGGAAGCTAGATGTAGACAGCCTAGAAATCAGAAATAACCTTCTTGTTCCTTCATCTTTGACCTTCCTTTCATGTCCTTAGACTCTCGTACTTCTAGGAGAAGAAGAGGCTTACCACCTGAAATTAATCTTATTGCTGAAATAGGAAGAAGGAACGTTGTGTTATCAACCCAACAAGGTGCTCCAAGGAGAATGTTGTCTAATTCATCCAATTTGTCTTTCTCTCCCTCACCTATCATCCAAAATATGGCATCTAGTGGTGGCTCTGGTGGCACTGGAAGTGCTTCCTCCTCTCAATCTTCAGCTTCGTTAGTGTTTGGTAGCTTATATGGCCACCATATCCATGTCCAATATACCACCAATCCCACCAAAGTCATAAAAAAGTATGGGATTTTCCAATTTGAAGAAGACGCCACAACCACACCGTGGCATGTTTATTCTCCTCTTAACCTAGGACCTGCTACTCGTCCACTTCCTAAATTCAAAGAGAATCTTCCTAGGTTTTCGGGGAATAACACTGTCACTACAAATGAACACCTGGTGGAATTTTCTAATGCTTGTCACAACATAGGAGCCAATGACAATGATACTTGCATGCTCTTATTCGTCAATTCCTTGAAAGGAAAGGTTGCGGCCGATTTCTTTGACCTTCCTCCTAAGATTCTATCTACTTGGGAGGAGTTAGTTTACTGGTTTAGGTCCACCTATGGGAAATCTAAAAGCCCAATTGAGAATTTACGGGAGTACAATAACATCGCCTATAAGGATGGTGAAACCATCAAGTCCTCCAACTTGTGTTTCACTAAGTTATACAATCAAATCCATGAACTCATTCAACCTCAAAACCAAGCCGCTTTGATGCATTACCTTCCCCATATCATCATAGGATTGAGGAAAAATCCATTGATAACCCTGGTTCCGCTTTGCATACTTGTTTAGAGTATGAGGAACAACTTGAAAGAACAGGTCTTCCTCAAGGAGAATCAGTTAAACAAACATACATGTCCTCCCTCTTACAGCTAGTCCAAGACATGAATAATTGTATGATAACGTATGAGCGAAAAGGAAATGTCTCCCCTCTCACCCCTGGAGCTTCATCCTCTTCTGCACCCCCATTTAGAAATCCAATTGAAAATAATTTTCAACCTAAAGCTATATTGCCTCGAAGTTGGTGTAAATTTTGCGAGGAACACCACGAGGAAGCGACATGTGAGGTAAGGAAGAGTGCAAGCTATAAGATCTTTGGTAAGAGAACAAAAACTACCATCGTTGTCCTAGATTTTGCAGGGCCAAAATATGTCATGATCATCAATACTAGGAACAAATCTTATGCTCCCAAAGACAAATTTTATCCTCCCCGCAATTCTTATAGCCTGAGCTCATCCTCACCAGTTTCTACTGTTCAAGTTCCTAAATTTCCTAACAGTCAAGTAATTACCTCCCCTCTCCCCTCTCCCCTCTTCCAAATACAATATTCTAAATCAGTTGGCCAACATCAAGGCATATGCAACCCTTCTGGACATGGTTTTCATCTCCGAACAACAGAGGCATCTAAAACAATTAATGGAAGGAAAATCATCTGTTGTAGCCAACCTCTCTGAAGAGGTAAACGAAGAGGATTCATATGTAAATCAAGTAGGTGTACATAATTTTAGATACCCTGTAAAAACTCCCCCTTTTTATATTTCTGTAAAGATTATGGATAAGATCACCCATTGTTGCCTCATTGATGGAGGTTTGGGCCCAAGTGTGATGTCGAAGATTATTATGGAAGAGCTAGGCTTTTCTTGTATGAATGAAAACGCTAGGAGCATGTTCTCTTATAATAGTATACAACAAATGACCATAGGCGATATTAAAGATGTGACCTTAGTTTTGTGCGTACACCCTAAGATAAGGATGACCCTTAGTATTCAGGTAATTGATATGTCGATAAGCAATTACTCAATCATCTTTGGAAGAGATTGGAAAGCTTTGACTGGTGGATACCTCTCACTCAAGGAGACTCACTTATCCATTCCCTGGAATGGTAAAAACATTATAGTCGTTAGAGAGGGAAGGATTTCACCTTACATAGAAAGTGTCCCACAACCTAATGTGAACTATATTGAAGAGGACCTAGGGGTGTATTCCATCTTTGTTGGGAAGGATAACATTCCCTTGGAACAATTTGATCTAGATGATCATATGTGGCACATGCACTTTGATGGTTCATGCTCTAATGAAGGTAATGGAGCTAGAATAATCTTGTACTCTCTTGTGGGGAAAATTCATAACTTTTCTTACAGGTTGGAGTTTGCTTGCACAAATAATGTCACTGAATTCGAAGCTTTATTATTAGGCATTGAAAATGCCTATAATCTTGGTTTTGGTCACCTTTGGGTTTTTGGAGATTCTGAGCTTGTTGTGAACCTTGTACGCAAGATTTACTCTCCTACCAACAAGTTGATGAAACGATACACCCAAACGTTTTGGGCACTTATCTCAAACCTATTATCTTTCAACATCACTCATGTTAAGAGGGATTTAAACTCAATGGATGATCGGTTGGTTGTTTTTGCAACCTCTCATAATCGACAACTTCTACCACATATACCTGATTGTACTTTTCAATCTCTATATCATCCACATATCCTTGAAAATATAGAATCTTATCAAGTATTCCCTAACAATGAGAGCATTTGTACTTTCATTCAAAATGAACCTTAATGAGCCCAAGAAAATTATATCCATAGAAGATAAAAATATTCCAAAAGGCTTGAATTCTCTAGAGTGTTCATTTTCATTGAGTGATGTAGGCAATAAAGAGAAACATAGAGAAGAGGAGTCGAAAAGGAAGGTGGGTGAAACCATCTCCTTGAACATTGGGACAACTGAGTCTCCGAAGAATGTTAAAATAGGTGCCCAATGTTCTGATAAAGAGAAAACGAATCTTGCCAAGCTACTTGGTGAATTTCAAGATGTTTTTTCTTGGTCTTATGAGGATATTCGTGGTTTTGATCCTGGTCTCATACAACATGCCATTCCCATCAAGGAAGGCATAAAACCAGTTAGGAAAAAACAAAGACCTATCAACCCTGCACTAGAAGAAACTATTCGAAAGGAGTTGGAAAAACTCTTGAAGGTTGGGATCATCTTTTCGGTCAAGTATTATGAGTGGGTTTCCAATTTGGTTCCTGTTCATAAAATGATCAGTCAGATCAGATTATGCGTTGACTTTCATGCATTTAAGCGGTCTATTACAAAAGATCATTTTCCTCTCCCTAACATAGAAATTATTATGCAGCAAGTCGCAGGGTCACATATGATGCCCTTGATGTTTTTTCCGGTTACAATCAAATTAAGGTAAAAGGGGGAGATAAATTGAAAACCACCTTTATTAATTTTTGGGGTACCTTGACTTATGAATGTATGCCTTCTTGCTTATCTGATGCAAGTACCACTTTTAAAATACCTATACAAATAACTCTTGACGAATTGATCGGTGAAGTTATTCATATTTACCTTGATGATCTAATCATATACTCTAATGGACTATCAATTGTTTCAAAGTTTCAAAAACTATGGCTGGGTCCTTTCAAAATCACTTTTGTCCTTGGTATTAACTCTTACATTCTAAAAGATTTACAGGAGCGATTATTCTCCTACAACACTAATGGTTCTCACTTGAAACATTACGTGGAACCACCTTGAAAAGTTTTAACGTTGTTCGGATTTTTTGTATATTAGTAGTCTAGTTATGATTTCATTTTCCCACTGTTTTTCATTTCTTCTTTTGATTTCTGCTTTCCTTTTGATAAGATTCATGCTGCTTTTACAATTCTATCTTTTTATTTTTTATTGTTTTAAATTTTGTATTCTTAATTTTGTCATGATTTTTATTGTTTTTTCATCTTTTTGTTGATTTTTGGTCAAGAATAAGATGTTTGATCAGTTCTGCCATAGTGAAACTCCTGCAAGATATTGTTAGTCAATAAAAATCAAGCTTACACAATTGTTACGATGTTCCCCCTAAAAGCACACTTAAATTTGTTATCTGTTTTCACTGTTGTCTTACAAAGAAATTGGTTATCTCCCACTTTTTCTTTCCATTTCTTCATCCATTTGACAATTTAAAAGAGTAAGTCCATACATTTTTCTCCTTGAAGTAGAGAGAATATTCTGGTTGAATGATTATGCATACAGGGATAAACCCCCTCATACTTAACATTTTTCATGAGTTATTCCCAAATTCTTGGTCATTTTTCCATTAAATCTGCTCACTTCCCCCTGTTGTATAATATTCCTGGTTATATCTTCTTCATATGTTGTTCTTGGTCTACGAAACCATGTGCTATGAGTTCTTAATCTATTGGAAACAGATTTCCCTGTGGAGACGCCAGTTTGTTGACGATAAAAATCACAACAAGGGTTTCTCTCGCAAAGTATTGTTAAAAGCCTATTATTTAAACTAAGCTAATGATATATAATACTAGTAGGTGGGACCCCCTCATAGATTAGAGGATCAAAGATAGTCTTGTTAAACATTTTATGCTATTGTTCGATGATGCTTACATGGTTCTACATGATTGATGGTGAAATATTGGTTTTATTTGCGACATAATGGCAGATGGATAATGCATGTTATGTGTTGGTTTTGTTTCTCTAAACTCTAAATTCCATGTCATGATGGCTTATGTTAACTAGTATTACAATTTCTATTGGCACCTTGATTCTTATACATGCACAAGATACATGTTAGTGACAACAAATAAGAGCAATGGAAAAAGGACCTATGAAAAAATCCAAGAAAGAGAAGCTATATTATATTATGCTATGCTATACCATGAGAAATTGAAATTAAAAGGATTATTGTTAGTCCTAACTAGAAATGTTAGTGGCTATATGATTATTATTGAGTCATCCTTGGTGCACTTGATATACGTTATGGTATGTTTTGGCACTGGTTAACATGATATCGGGTGGCACATTTGGCAAGTAATGTATGCAAGTTTCGATGCATGGATTAATGGTATGGGTTAATGTTGGTTGGTTGGCATGTACTACGTAATTAAATGAGGAGAGGATGGAAGTGACGTGCATTTACTGCACGTCACTCCATACTTCCCCCATTGGCCATCACCTTAGCTTGCCTATTGTTCAAATGATTTTTGTTGTGGTTAAGCTCTGATATTCAAGAAAGGAAGGAATTGCTCGACCAAACTCGCATGTTTAAGGCTATCTGGTTACATGTATGTTTTTTTTTTCACCATCCATGAACTCTCTCTATTTATGAAATAAATATTGGCTCGGTGATGTATTGGTCTGTGGTTTTCCTGAGGTTGGAAACTATGTATACTCATGGCGTTTCTCTGGAATGGTTTTTGTGTGTTATTCATTGCAAATGGAAAATTGGATGGTTGAAGTCGCGATTTCATGGACTATTCTGTGTGAAGGAAGCCATGATGGATCTATGTTGTCTCTATGGGTTTTTTTTGGAGGGTTTGTTTCGGTTTGAACTTGCTAGCCGTCCCTTCAGAGTCCTTGTAACCATACTTGTTGGTATTTGTTGTTATGGGGTTTCTGTGTAATTTTTGAACCACCTTTGGGTCATTGCATATCGTTCTCCACCTGGTCGTGGGCTCATTTTATGTTATTGGTATCTGCACAGTTGGTTATGGTGGCTATTATTCCAAGAGGTTTCTTTAGGGTTGGTTGCTATTACTTGAGCTCTACATTTATATCAACAATATTTGATTTTTTTGGGGGAAAACCACGACGATTATGCCCTGCGTGTTCTCAATGTTATTTACTGGCCAGTAAGGAGCCTTTGCTCCTTTGTTCATAGTCTCTCCTACCTGGTGTGAACTGTCACCTTGTCTTGCAAGCTAATGGTTATGTGGCCTATGTGTCCACCATTTTGTCTCGAATGGTTCTTACCAGCTATTGGTATGGTCGACTCCAGTCTCCCTATGTTGGTTCCACCGAGCGAACCCTTGATTATTCAGAGCCCGATTTTGATAAATTGAGCCAGTTATATCCTATTGGGTATATTTTTTACTATTATGAGTTGGTGAAATAACGTCGATAGTGGTTTTTATTATTGGCTCATCTCTGTTGACATAGTTGATTACACAGTTATAATCAGAAATGATTATTCGTATATAGTCGTTGCATTATTTTATTGTGACAATTGAGTCGATAGATCAACATGGTTTAAGTGGTTGATTAGAGAAGTTATAAAAGGGAATGATAATGGGCATACAGTTGCTGCCTCCTTATGTTGTAACAGTTGGATTGTTAACTCAACATTATTTTATGGTTTGATATAACAGTCACAAAAATGTTTCTTTGTGTTATGTGTTGGTCTGTATGTTTTCTACAACATGGTATAAATTGAAATGATGGTCGCAATTACTGTGGGTTTTAATCGTCGATCGAGATTATTGCAATTTGAAGTATTGATGATTGTGGCTTGGATATCTAGTATGTATGATTTATGGATATCGTGCATTGTATCGTTTATTTTCACCATCAGAGATGGGCACAGGGTTTGTAATAGTATGGTTTCATTGTAATTTAATTGTTAAATTGGTTAAAGAAATGGAATCAGACACGTTTTTTAAAAGTCTTGTGTCTGTGTTTGATTTGACTAATTAATTTATGGACAGTGGTGAAGGGTTTGATGCTGAAAAGAGTTGAAACAAATGACTGTGTGTTCCTTGGATTTTGTTTTAAGTATGAAAAATAAACAAAAGGACTTTTAACAAGATGGGTGAAGTCATGAGAATTATGAGTAGGATTATTTTGTGTTAATTGAAATATATTATGGAAATTGAATGTGGACAGTGAACAAGTTTTAACACACAATATTATTTAATTAGCCACAATAATTGTTTAATTGATGTTGGAATAGTTGTATTGAATACATAATTGTTTTTATGGATTACTTAATTGATTTTTCGAACAGTATTCGCTCTTTTCCCCTACCATTATTTCATTTTTTGCTAATTACAATTCTCGTCGCTTTCCCATATTCATTATCCACTCCAGGTTCCTAAATTTTAATTACAATTAAGGGAAACTTTGTATTATGATAGTTAAAGAGATCGCACAGGGATGAATTACAGTGGTATATATTCTTTTGGTTTACGACACAAATGATTGATTGATGTCTGTGAGCAGTAACCATGATATTTTCCCCCTCATTTTAACACTTTTTCACTCACTACAACTCCTCACATATCCTAGAACCATTGTTCACTCCTTGCTCATTGACAACTACTAAACAATTTGTATGGATTGGATTGCATGAGTCTGATATGTTGCTAAGCCAAATTTTATTTCATATTTTAAAAGAGTTTCCATGTATGGCTGTTAAAGAAAATATATTCTAATCAATTATGCATATAGGAATGAGTTGTTTCAGTAGAGTTATCCATGGCAGAGGCAACTGAGGGAGAGTTAATTAGAACAGGGGCTCTAGAAGTCCAATATTATCCATACACTTTGATGCGGACTCGCAAGAGTTAGGCCATCTATTTCAAGCTGGATTTTTTAACTGGATTGGGCAAGGAGTGGTTCAACCTAGGCCTGAAAGGCCTCCCTTCCAAGCCCCACAAGTCCCTGGTATTCCCATGCATCCTCATGTCTCACTACAGACTGAAGTTCCCAAAAACGACGGATGGAAAGAGATTGTCCACCCGGTAGTATCCCAACATTGCGGTGGACTAACTTGTCTTTACCTACTCCTCTGCCTATCAATCAAATTGTCCAAGTTGCCTAATAGTGCTAGAAGTTTCCCCTAGACTGCTATAGGGTCAAGCCTAACACATCTTAGTTATTGCAATGATTTTTATTTATAAGGATGTGTTTTGGGTTTTGAAAGAAGGTGGATCAGGTAGACTGAAAGAGAAAGAATAAGGGAAACAAGTCAAACGCAGATCAATGAAACAACATTAGGAATGGAGTCAAGTAAACACCTTATTGATCGAAGGCAATCAAATTGCATATCATATAAGAAGTTTATATGAAAATGAGTAGAATAATAGAGAATAAACAAAAAGTAGAATACCCATCAAACAAATATTCTCTTTGCAAAATGGATGAAAAGTTACTTGAAACAAAACACACAAATAGTAGGTAGTCACAACAAAATCTTTACCGCTCGAGAATATATTATCCATGGGTAGCCATTAATTCTCAATGTTCGTAACTCGTTCAAGCAAGATGAAAAACATAGTGTAAAACAAGGAACATGAAAAACAAAGTATAAAACAAGGGAACTCACAATCTGATAAATCAATTGTCATAGATCTTCAATGTTAGAAGCGATCACAAAATGAAATTCCCTCGGGCTTACAATACCTCACATTGGATGGCTATCTCATCAAATTCCTTGTCAGGCATCCCCTCTCGGGCCCCTCCCTTACTATTTACAAAATGATCCCTTTATATCAAAGTTCCCTCAACAAAATAATCCCATTCCTTAGGAAATCAAAGATCCTAAAATAAAGAAAATTTGGAACTACTGGATCGATTTTCTGCCTGAAAATGCTCTGCCACTAGAAATTTCTAGAAAATTTCATCCTAATCATACGCAGATTTCTCCATAACCATTGAGAAATTTCGCAAACCCTCCAAGATAAATGTAAATGGATCCATTTGAGAAGTGGGGATTGAACGCTTTCAACAAATTCTTTACGGTTTGTTTGAACATTAAGCCTGAAATTACCCTCCTGAATAATGACGGGAATGCACAAAATCTAGGATGATCTTTCTCCATCGAATGTTTCACCTTCAATTGATACTTTCAAATCTGGAAAATATTTCAATCACCTTCTTTGTTTGTCCATGATTTTCTGGAACTGTTGGATTTGATTCTAGCCTTTTGTTGATATGTCTCTTTTAAATAAAAGCAGGAATCAAATTGACAGATATTATGGAAGATATGAAGTTAAACACTAATTTGCTAAAGATATGGATTTTCTATTAATCCTCCACCACCTGTACATTTTCTATCTTTATGCCTCAGATTGCTAGAAATAATTTAAATTCTAATCTCTTTCCTTGAAATTGGGGATATTGTTGTTCTTTACTCCCTCGTTAGTTAATTTTGATACCCAAAAAAGTGGAAATAATCTCTATAAATGTGAATCTGGTTACTTTCAAATTTGGAACAACAATTAAATGCTCTGCATCTTGGAAATGTTTCCTTATATTGACCCCTCAGATCCTGTAGCTGCCAAAATCTAGTGTTGATAAGCATTGATTCTTTTCAATCAAAATATCAATCAAGTGTCGAGGAAATAATACATAAGCAATATTCAAGAAGAAATTCACACAAGGATTTAAATTCTCCCTTCTGCGTTGTGTTGTTGATATCCTCTTAAACCTCACTATCAGTGCATATGACAATCAAGACTCTTGTACTCCTCTGGCGCCCTGTCATATTGATATGGAAACTGGAATACTTCGTCGATCAAACCCTTAAAACACTTGTAAACTTCTCATGCTTCTGTGGCTCGATTTCCATGTGAATCGGTGCTCATTTTATTTGTTTTAGCCATCATATTTGTTACTCAATTATTTTGAAAATAAACATTGTGGTAGCTCATTGAATTTCTTTAGCAATTGGTATGTGTTATCAGTTCTTACCTTGAGACATCTTTTCTTTCTATGCATGCACTTGGCACTCCTAGACAAGCTAAATATTAACTCTGATTATTTCTTTCCCACAATCTCTGTATTATGATAACCGCCATCATTTTTTTTGAACACCTGCACAATTTTCTCATGATTTTGATTTGGTGCAAAATTTCCATATGGCTAATGCTACTTTCTCATATTGTGCACTGGCAGCTGCAATAAACATATATATCTTTTAAAATCCTTTGGACATTATCTCACACAACATATATATAAACATTATCTCCATAAATCAATGCACACAACAAAAGGGCGTCCCCCTGTAGGCTCATCCTCCATATGACTTCACTTGGTATTTAGCACTAATATTTAGCTTGACTTGTGCTATGTTGATAACTCCTTTGTATGTTGATTGCAGGTACACTTGATTCTGGAATTTTTCTTCGAACAATCTCCTTATCACTTGGGTTTTGATGCTCTATAACAAGCCACAATTTTACTCAAATAACACAAGAAATCTAGATATGGCCCGAAAACGAACATGACGAAGAATTCAAAGATTTTTGGGACGTGATATAATGTTTTATGATGGTGCTGCAGGAATGCCACTTTTGTAGTAGCGTGTCTGTCATGACCAAAAGTCCAAATTTTAACCCTATGAATTTGAGTACTAACACTAGCTCCTTCTGGGGATGATGCTCTCCTTGTGAGGCATCAATAACAAGCAAACCAGTGTGCCTTTTCTTCTGTGCATCCATGCAATGCAACCTGCAAAAGAATTTTTTGCAAACATCCACATTTATGATATGCCTAGTCCGTTGGGCTATGGATTCATTTAATAGAATTCCCAATCTAATCCAAACTTATGCAACTTATTCTAACAAGAAATGGATGAAAACAAAACTTTATGCTGCAAACTAACAAAATGAAAAGAATCTTCATACTCGTATGATGAGCTTATTCTTCTATCTTATTCCTACTTCTAACCAGTAAAAACTGGCTAATCATGTGAAATCATGCTTCCAATGAAGCTATGATAACATCCAGTTGACTAAAAAAACTTCTTGTATGGAAATAAAATTCAGAGAAGACCTCATGAATTGTAGAAGAATTTTAAGTTGCAACACATACTTACAATCCCAGACTGTTTTAATTCTAAAAGTTGCAAAACTGAAAGCTTCTGAAAAAACCATCTCTATGTAGATAGCCACAGGATCATGCCAACTGTGATGCATCTCTAGCTGATACAAAAGGTCACATTATTATTCTGCTTCACTAATCAAATGATACTTCATTTATTCTGCTGGAAAGAGAGCATGAATATTTTCTGGGCATTGGCAATCAAAGGCATCAAGGTTATCCTAAATCTGATCACAAGTTCCTTGAACAGAAACATCAACAATTCCATCATGATAGTCAACAAACTAACTGTCATACACTGACTCTGGTTGTTCATAGATGATGGATTGAATAACTTCACAAATATGCTAGTCATATTACGTCACCATAGATACATCGGGCTCTAGAATGTCAATATCATCATCACTATATTCATCATAATTTGGAACAACATGATAAAATTCAAATGACAAAGATGAATATTTTTGCATATTTTCATCAGAAATATGATCTTGAGACAGGTTTGAAATAAAATTTCTTTCTTCCTCAATATTATCATCCATGGTATCTTGAATATCTTATTCACTAACATGATTTTTATTCTGGAAAATAGAGGAAAAATCTTCTTTCTGCTGAATATGCTTCTCAAATACATCACAACAATTTTCAAAAAGACTTTCAGCTGAAATATTTTCTTTATAAAATGTATTGAAAGCATCATGAAAACTTTCTAATGAGTTAATACTTGAAGATGGAAGAGATATGCACTAATCAAGGGCTGCTCCCTTCAATGAGTATCTAAACAGTTTGATCTGGACATCCTCATGCACAATCTGGCGTTCATGAACAAACTCATGAAAATCCAGCAGATGCTCATCCGAAACCTCCCAATATTCGACTTTAAATGTAGGAAGGGTACCTTCCCATTCACCTCTACCAAGCATTGGGTTTGGAAAACCAACTACATTCAAAAAATCACAAAAGGAAAAACTTTGAGCCAAAATGGCTTCCATAGTTGGATCCCTAGTGGAGTCGCATTTTAATATTTAGAAAGTAGAGTTGTCGTGGTGAAATATATGTAGTCAAGTACATGTCCTCTTCTTGTTCACCATCAAGAAGCAGATCTGATCATTGTCGTTCTCCTTGGGAAGATTTATTCTCTACTTCGTCCTCGACAATGACGCCAAAATATGTTAGTGCTAGAAGTTTCCCCTAGACTGCTATAGGGTCAAGCCTAGCACATCTTAGTTATTGCGATGATTTTTATTTATAAGGATGTGTTTTGGGTTTTGAAAGAAGGTGGATCGGGTAGATTGAAAGAGAAAGAATAAGGGAAACAAGTTAAATGCAGATCAATGAAACACCATTGGGCATGGAGTCAAGTAAACACCCTATTGATCGAAGGCAATCAAATTGCATATCAGATAAGAATTTTATATGAAAATGAGTAGAAGAATAGGGAATAAAAAAAAGTAGAATACCCATCAAACAAAGATTCTCTTTGAAAAATAGATGAAAAGGTACTTGAAACAAAACACACAAATAGTAGGCAGTCACAACAAAATCTTCACTGCTTGAGAATCTATTATCCATGGGCAGCCATTGATTCTCAATGTCTACAATTTGTTCAAGCAAGATGGAAAATAGAGTGTAAAACAAGGAAGATGAAAAACAGAGTATAAAACAAGGGAAATCACACTCTGATAAAACAATTGTCATAGATCTTCAATGTTAGAAGCGATCACAAAATGAAATGCCCTCAGGCTTACAATACCTCACACTAGATGGCTATCTCATCAAATTCCTTCTCAGGCCTCCACTCTCGGGCCCCTCCCTTACTATTTACAAAATGATTCCTTTATACCCAAGTTCCCTCAACAAAATAATCCCTTTCCTTAGGAAATCGAAGATCCTAAAATAAAGAAAATTTGGAACTATTGGATCGATTTTTTGCCTGGAAATGCTCTGCCATTAGAAATTTCTGGAAAATTTCGTCCTAATCAGACGCAGATTTCTCCAGAACCGTTGAGAAATTTCTCAAACTATCCAGGATGAATGTAAATGGATCCATTTGGGAGGTGGTTTTTGAACGGTTTCAAAAAATTCTTTTCGGTTTGTTAAAAAATTAAGCCCGAAATTACCCTCTTGAACAATGACGAGAATGCACAAAATCTGGGATGATGTTTCTCCATCGAATGTTTTGCCTGTAGTTGAATACTTTCAAATATGGAAAATATTTCAATCACCTTCTTTGTCTGTCCATGAATTTCTGGAACTGTTGGATTTGATTCTAGCCTTTTGTTGATCTGTCTCTTTTAAATAAAAGTAGGAATCAAATTGATTGATATTCTGGAAGATATGAAGTTAAACACTAATTTGCTGAAGATATAGATTTTCTATTAATCCTCCACCACCTGTGCATTTTCTATCTTTATGCCTCGGATTTCTAGAAACAATTTAAATTCTAATCTCTTTCCTTGAAATTGGGGATATTGTTGTTCTTTACTCCGTCGTTAGTTAATTTTGATACCCAAAAAAGAGGAAATAATCTCTAAAAATGTGAACTGGTTACTTTCAAATTTAGAACAACAATTAAATTCTCTACATCTTGGAAACATTGCCTTAGATTGACCCCTGAGATCATGTAGCTGCCAAAATCTATTGTTGATAAGCATTGAATATTTTCAATCAAACTATCAATCAAGTGTCCTGGAAATGATACATAAGCAATCTTCAAGAAGAAATTCACACAAGGATTTAAATTCTCCCTCCCGCGCTCTGTTGTTGATATCCTCTTAAACCTCACTATCAGTGCATATCACAATCGAGACTCCTGTACTCCTATGGCGCCATGTCATATTGATATGGCAGCTGGAATACTTCGTCGATCAAACCCTTAAAACAAGTGTAAATTGCTCCTACTTCCGTAGCTCGATTTCCATGTGACTCAGTGCTCCTTTTATTTTTTTTGGCCATCGTATATGTTACTCAACTATTTTGAAAATAAACATTGTGGCAACTCATTGAATTGATTTAGAAATTGGTATGTGTTATCAGTTCTTACCTTGAGACATGTTTGCTTGCTATGCATGCACTTGGCGCTCCTAGACAAGCTAAATATTAACTCTGATTATTTTTTTGCCACAATCTCTGTATTATGATAAATGCCATCGGTTTTTTTGAAGACCTGCACAATTTTCTCATGATTTTGATTTGTTGCAAATTTTCCATATGGCTAATGCTGCTTTCTCATATTTTGCATTGGTAGCTGCAATAAACATACATATATTTTAAAATCCTTTGGACATTATCTCACTCAACATATATATTAACGTTATCTCCATAAATCAATGCACACAGTAAAAGGGCCTCCCCCTGTAGGTCCGTCCTCCATATGAATTCACTTGGTATTTAGCACTAAGATTTAGCTTGATTTTTGCTATGTTGCTAACTCGTTTGTATGTTGATCGTTGTTGGAAGATTGGTTGTTGTCATTGATGTCAACCCTAGTCATGGGTTTTGGACCGCAAGATTGATTAAGGTATTTGGACATGAAGGAAAATGCACATGCAGATACAACACCCATGGATGGATAGTATACATCATGTTGTTTCTAGTGGTATGTGGCACGTCACGTGGATCCTCATGGTTGAGGAGAAATGAATTTTTGAAGATGACAAAGTGAATTGAAGAAGGAAGTACATGTAGGCCCTGAAGATAATTAAAGAAAAAAATTACAAAATAAGAAAGTGTCAGGTCATCCCTAATGTTAAAGGGAAGTGACATAAATGGTATAAATAAACATCATTATACATTCATTTGATACAAGTCAAATTTCAGAAGAAATAAGAAGTAAAGAAGGCCAGATTTCAAGGGAGGATGAAGTCTTTTGGTGATGTGTTCTAAGGTATGTTATTTTTAGGTCATCTTACCATTTTTGCTATCACTTTTTTTCTAGAATGATTCAGATGGTGAAATATCTATGGTATTGAGAAGACATATCAAGGTACCTCTGGTAAAAAGGTCAACTTCTGATTCGATATAATTATGGAGATATACTCTGTGGAAGATAGGGTTTGTGACCAGTCTTGAAGCTATTCAATAAACATGTGTTCCGGGTAAAATAGTCATAACGTCTTCATCGAGAATCCAAATGAAGTGGGACAAATTTCATTGGAAAGAGTACAGAATCTAGTTTCGTGTTTGCAAGTTTTAGAATTGGATATTAATTATTGAGCGTGGGGCATTCTGTGTAAGTTCACTCTCCTGAATAGACCAGAATTGAATAAAGTCTACCATTCTTTCTATAACCTCTTTTTGGGGAGGATTCAAGGAGTGAAAATTGGAGGAGTTTCAGAGAATACATTGAGTAATATTATCTACAGGATTACAGTACTCCTAGAATTGAAGACTTGCAAAAATTGAAGAAGTCTCAGGAATCATTATCAGGTTCTATGTAATGATTGGTTGATGGTGATGATTTAATGTAAAGTTTTATTATCTCTCATATATTCTTGGGTGGAAGGAAGGGGCAAGGATGGAGAGTTCAAATATCTCTTGATATTGGAGGACTGTATCTTCCTATTGGAGGTTTATCCCTCCCTTTAGGTTTGGAAGTTGTAGCTACCTTTGGAAGTCATTACTTCCCTTGAACAATAACTATTTATTATTTCTCATATATTGTGCATGGTGTATTATGGTGTATTGGTGTAACTCTTATACTATTGTTCATTGCTCATTGGATATAGTTGAATGGTTTAAGTATAAGTTGAAAAAGGTTTTAAATTGGTCTTGATACTGATTCACCCCCCTCTCAATATCAATAATTGGTATCAGAGCGGATTACCTTCAGTACAGTTTAACCACTAGAAGGAAGATCCTAAGAAGAAATGGAAGACAAAATTCCAAATGGGATTCCACCATTTGATGGAAGCAATTTTGACTATTGGAGTAATAGAATGGAAACTTACTTGAAATCTCTTGGGGAAGATGTTTGGTTCTCAGTTTCTTCAGGATACAATGCTTTGAAGAAACCAAAGACTGCAACTCAGAAGGAAGCAAAAAGGAACAACAAATTGGTAATAGATACCATCCTGGATGGATTGACAGATTTAGTGAAATCCAAGGTGGGATCATGTGTATCATCAAAAGAGATTTGGGACAAGCTACAAGACCTTTATGTAAGGGAAGACGCAGAAGAAGAAGAAGAAGTTGAAGAAAATTACAACATCTCAGATTTCAAAGAAGAAAATAGAGGTTAGTTCTTTTGCTTTAATTGTGAAGGAGTAGGTCATGTTGAATTTGAATGTACTCATCCAAGGATTGAAAGAAATGACACTGAAGAATAAAATTCCAATGAAGAAGAAGAAAATCATGAAGAAAAAATGATTCAACAAGAAGATGAGAATCTTAAAAATATGAAGCATGTTGAGATTGAAAATAGCAAGCTCAAAGACATGCAAAGAAAACTAAGAAGTGAATTGGGTAGTTGTGAAAAGACAGTTGTAATCTTGAAGAAACAATTAGAAGACTTTGAGAAACTAAGAGAAGAAACCATTTCC
>SNQJ01S0031934.1:0-37058 GCA_010110895.2 Picea sitchensis | reverse complement strand
CAAGGATACACTCTTACGTTTGATTCCCGAAAATGTAAAATAAGAGAAAATAACTTAGGAAGATTGGTTGCAACTAAAACAAGAAGACTGAACAACATATACATCCTAGACATAAAAAAGAGAGAGAAGACAGAATCCACACAAAAGGATTCTAAGGAAGAAAAAGTCCCAAAGACCAAAAATAAGGATGAAGTATTATTGAGTGCCACATGTTCAGGGGGAGCAGCCCCAAAGAAGAGAGTTAATTTTTCCATTAAACTCAAGGGGAGCATCTCTAACCTTTTCCATTGATGTCAAAGGGGGAGAGAAATTGGGATCATGATGATAGGGGGAGCATGAGTGTTTCCATCAATGACAAAGGGGGAGATTGTTGGAAGATTGGTTGTTGTCATTGATGTCGACCCTAGTCATGGATTTTGGACCGCAAGATTGATGAAGGTATTTGGACATGAATGAAAATGCACATGCAGATACAACACCCATGGATGGATAGTATGCATCATGTTGTTTCTGGTGGTATGTGGCACATCACGTGGATCCTCATGGTTGAGGACAAATGATTTTTTGAAGATGACAAAGTGAATTGAAGAAGGAAGTACATGTAATCCCTAAAGATAATTAAAGAAAAGAATTACAAAATAAGAAAGTGTCAGGTCGACCCTAATGTTAAAAGGAAGTGACATAAATGGTATAAATAAACATCATTATACATTCATTTGATACAAGTCAAATTTCAGAGGAAATAAGAAGTAAAGAAGGCCGGATTTCAAGGGAGGATGAAGTATTTTGGTGATGTGTTCTAAGGTATGTTATTTTCAGGTCATCTTACCATTTTTGCTATAATTTTTTTTTCTAGAACGATTCAAATGGTGAAATAGATATGGTATTGAGAAGACATATCAAGGTACCTCTGGTAAAAATTTCATCTCTTGATTCGCTATAATTATGGAGATACACTCTTTGGAAGATAGGGTTTGTGACCAGTCCTGAAGTTAGTCAATAAACAGGTGTTCTGGGTAAAACAATCATAATTTCTTCATCGAGAATCCAAATGAAGTGGGAAAAATTTCATTGGAAATATTACGGACTATAGTTTCTTGTGTGAAAGGTTTAGAATCGTATGTTAATTTTTAAACATGGGGAATTATGTGCAAGTTCACTCTCCTGAATAGAGCAAAATTGAATAAAGTCTACCATTCTTTCTATAACCTCTTTTTGGGGAGGATTCAAGGAGTGAAAATTGGAGGAGTTTTAGGTAACGCATTGAGTAATATTATCTACAGGATCAGATTACTCCAAGAATTGAAGAATTGCAGAAATTGAAGAAGCCTCAGGAAGCATTATCAGGTTCTATGTAATGATTGGTTGATGGTGATGATTTAATGTAAAGTTTTATTATCTCTCATATATTCTTGGGTGGTAGGAAGGGGCAAGGATGGAGAGTTAAACTCTCTCTTGATATTGGAGGATTGTATCTTCCTATTGGATGCTTATCCCTCCCTTTACATTTGGAATATGTAGCTACCTTTGGAAGTCATTACTTCCCTTGAACAATAACTATTGATTATTTCTCATATATTGTGCATGGTGTATTATGGTGTATTGGTGTAACTCTTATACTATTGTTCATTACTCATTGCATATAGTTGAATGGTTTAAGTATAAGTTGAAAAAGGTTTTAAATTGTACTTGATACTGATTCACCCCCCTCTTAGTATCAACAATTGTAGGTACACTTGATTATGGAAATTTGCCTTTGAACATTCTCCTTAGCACTTGGGTTTTGATGCTCTATAAAAAGCCACAATTTTACTCAAATAACATAAGCAATCTAGATATGGCCCGAAAACGAACATGACGAAGAATTCGAAGATTTTTGGGAAGTGAAATAATGTTTTATGATGGCACTGCAGGAATGCCACTTTTCTAGTAGCGTGTCTGTCATGACCAAAAGTCCAAATTTTAAACCTGTAAATTTGAGTACTAACACTGCCCATGTCCACTCACCAGTTCAGTTTTCCCATGCGAGAAAAGGATTAAAAACCGAGGTCCACCATGCCCCTGACAAAGGAAAATCCATTGTTTCCCCTTCCTCACCCTCCAATGACTATGATAAATCTTTTTCCTCTCGCATGCATTTGAGGGACGATTTCTCTCATGTGATCAACGAGATTAGGCCTAAAGGCTCCACACAACCTAAGGCAAATCCAGAGAGATCAAAAGGTGATAGAAGCAACAAAGAAATGATTGCTTCCCAGAGTGGGAAATATGGATTTTAAGTTTCTTTTATTGTTGAGAACAATTGACTTCTGGAATTTTGGACAACACACTATTTTTTGGATATATGGGTAATATATTTTGAAAATAATTTCAATTATCATTGAGATAAATTGTCAAATATGAATGTGATGATGGGAGTCACAAGAAGGGATGTTTTGTTTAGTTAACTATTTTTGTTATGATTGTCAAAAGCTAAAGGGAGTCACAAGGGGTCCCACCTACTACTTATTATTTATTTAAAAACCCTTATTATGATTTATTACTTTTCCCCCTGACTAAAACGTTTGTTGAGTTTTAGTTAACTTAACTAAGGAAGTAGTTCAACTACTTCAACCGATTCTAATTTGCTTAAAGGAAAAAGGAAAGGGAGGAACAGAGGAGAATAGAAGGAGACACATACTAAGGTTTTCTCTTGAGTTTTTGTTGAGATAATTCAGTTTTCATTCATTCCTTAATTCATTAGAAGCCTAATTTGTTTTTATGATAGTAGGGTCTTATTGTAGACAACAAGATTCATGGCTAAATTACATCATTCAGACACTTGTTTTTTAGAGGTGTTGATCTATCTTTGATAGTCTGTGTAGAATTGTCTATTGATGAATTAGATTTCATGAATGACAAAGGCTATTATGCAGAGTCGAGTGGGAAACAATTTGTGGCAAACTGATCCATCTTTTAAAGTTCAGTTTTTTTTTTTTTTTTTCTATCAGAAGTCCTTTTGTATTTTTCATCGGGGATGTCTAAGTTTGACTTTGGTCCAAAACTTCCTCAGGAAATTTTGTAAAGAGAATGATTCTTTGATGAATTGGAATGAAATAAATGATTCCTTTATGTCTCATCTGTTTTTATTATCGATTTGGTGTCTTTAATTCTGTATCTATATTTATTTCAACATATGTTATGTTCAGAAAACACATAAATAATGAATTTTTCAGCAAGCTTTATTAATAAAAAACAACCTAAGCACTTGTGAATTAGGATAACATTTTTTATGGCTATAAACATAGAGTGATATTCCCATATATCTTGATTTATCCAAGTAAGATATGAAAATTCTTTAGTAGGATCATTTCATATCTTTTCCTCAACACCACTGGAATTAATGCTCTTGCACTTAACATGGAAGAGATCGTTCGATTGTGGGTTTTTGTACCACTAGGCATGCCAATCATCGACATAGATAAAATACTTGCTATTATATCTACATTAATTTAAAGTCATGTTTTCTTGTAGCCTCAACAACCCATCATCAAATGCAAAAAAATATTATTAAAACAATGAATAAATATACATATTTTTTCTTTGAATTTTATGGTCGCACACAAAGTTTGACAAATTCAATGTTGGAGGTAGATAGATACCAAGAAATGCCATGCAAGGGTTCTTTTTGGAGATCACACTGAGCACCTACACAAGTTTTATTGACGAGATTCTCCAAAATGGGAGTCGAGATGACAAGATCAATTTTGCTAAGATTATGGAAACCCAGATTCTGCTAAGCTTCTGGAAACCCAGATTCTACTAAGCTTTTAGAAACCCTAACCATCAACTATTGTTGAGGTGTTAAAAAATAGGGACGAGAATAAGAATGTGGGAGAAGGTAAATAACTCAAGAGATCACGGAGTTATTAAAAACAACCAACTCTAATATTTTTACCCCTCACCTCTAGGGGTAACTAGAGGATATTTCTCTCCATTATCAACATTTCAAACAACAGTTATGATGATGCCATTCCACAATCTCCACAAATAGTTTCCCATAGATGCCTTCCATTACATTCTCAACTTAGCTCACTCAAATGAAATTGTGCATTACACATTCATGTACATTGTTCTGACACCTCATATCAAGTGATAATGTCAGTGCTCGAGGAATGAAAATGGTGATCATGGGTTGAATTGGATAATGAATCATGATGCTTTAAATTTATATGTTTTCCCTTGTCTCACCTTGGTGGTCATCATCACCTCCTATTCAAGAGTTGTCACTCTTGGGAAAAGTTGTACTATTGGGGGGCCTTAATGTGGGTAACATGTCCATATCCCATTCCATGAATAACATATTCCATATATTCCTTTCCATTGTCCTTTATTTTGGGTTGGTAATAACATATTACATCTATACCTTATCCAATATCCTTTATTTTGGGTTAGTTGTTACATGTATCCAAAAAAGGTTTGTGCTTCATAATACCATGTGAAAAGTGGATTTAATGTTCGAGGTTGATGCAACTTTATAAGAAATATGATATAGAAAAATCAAAATCCCTAATTCAAAATGCAAGGAAAAGAAAAAACGAGAAAAAGAAAAATATTAAAAACCAAGAAATTAATGAAGCATGAGCTCTACCCCCTCGATAAGAGGCCATCATCCCAAGTCCTATGCAATGAATTCATACCTAACAAAAGAACTTACCAAAAATAATTTCAAAATCCAAAAAAGGTTGAAGCAATAAAGAAAAAGGAAAATACGGGTTTGGAAAGACACATTGTCGAGGAAAGGGTACTACATTTCCTAAGTGCCCCCTATACAAAGGAAATCATGAGGATGAATATCATACATGGCCTTGCATGTCAATGACAATCCACCCATGAATTAAACCCCAATCTATACCACATATCATTGCACATACTCATTTATGGGTTCCTTGGGACATAATTCTTATACTGGGTGTTGGCACACCTAATAGGGGGTAATAATGATCCTCCTATAACTAAAATTGGCAAATTGTATAACTTTGTAAGATAGTGTAAAGTTTGAATAGGATACATTGTGATATATATCTAATGGGGTTTTCATTGACATGAATCACTTTATTGTTCTATTTGAATTATGTAGCTTTCCTTCGATCTTCATGATGCATTGGACCACATGAGCCCCTCATTAGTTGATCAATTTCACATAGCCACATGCTTGGTTGACACTTGGATTCTATTGTAGAAGACAATAACGTCCCAAATTCTTTATTATAAATAAAATTTGGGACCCTCCTTTCTTCATTTTTGAAAAATGATTTTTTATTTTACTTAAATAATATTTTCATTTTTGACAATTTTGGACATACTCCTAACTTCTTTGAGTTTCACTCAATCATTAATGAGATTTTCTGGTTTGGATGTTTCTCATTACGTAAATGTTTTGATTAAAATTTTGCCTTTCAAATGTTTTTTCACATATTCCTTATGATTTCTTCTCATTTATATATATTTCAAAGAGCTACAATATTTGACAAGCTACATTTTTTTATCTATTGTCGATTTCAAAACCAATGCTCTAAACAATGATCAATCATAATCTATGAAATCCTACTTAGCCTATCATAACTCTGATATCCACAAATATTTGGTTGATATATTGTTGTGGTACGTTAGGCTTAATCTGATCATCATAAATTAAAATCAAGTTAATGGAACATTAAATCAAGGTCCTTTCAACCTGCATACGAAGAATACTCTTTTTCCCGAACTGCACTGATTTGCGTCCATGTATAGATTTGAATTGGATCTTTGTATTCATGAGTTATTACCTATGGTGTTTCTTCCTCGAAATAAGGTTTTGTTTCAATAATTGAAACTTTGTTTTCATTCATTTGCAAGTGAGGTTTTTTTAGTTTTTGTTTATGTGGGTTTTCCGAGCTATAGCATGGTAAACTGTCAACATGGGAATGATTTCCAGAGTAGAAACCATTGTCGAGCTTATTGAATCTTAGGAAGATTATTTTCCATCTTTTGAGAGGGTTGGTTGGTTAAATTTTATGCGCATGTTTAATGGTCATAATGCATAGGTCACCAAATATTTTGCACGAACTTTGAATGGTGAATGCGACAAAATTGGGGATATAGAATTACAACTAGATGAAGAAATAATATCCAGAGTTACTAAATTTCCATTAAAAGGAGAATGTTGGTCTAAAATCAAAAGGGTGAAGGAGATTCCTTTGTATGAAATTCTTGTTTCTCCCAAATGAAAATACGATTACAAAGGTATGACCATATCCTCAATTAAAGAAAAATGGCATTTTCTGTTAATAGTTATTAAGGGTTTTATCACCCGTGAGGGAAGATATAGTCGTTTCTTTATTTATCACTTTTGTATTTTAATGGTATTCATCGATTATGAATTGAACATGCATGTGTTATTTCTTAAAATCATGTCTAAAATGGCACATTTTTATCAGAGAAAGAGTCTTAGTTCAAAAATAAATGTCTTTCATTGTGGTTTAGCGAAAATTCTGATTGAATTTCAGTTAGAACATAATGGTGATTCTTGGGAAAAGTTTGTGAAAATAAATCACTTTCAACTTAATTATGAAGCAGGTTCACAGTCTCACTTTTCTCACGAGGAAACCCCAAATCCTGTAAAATATTACGTTATGCCTTACCCTCATGTTTCTTCTCCTCAACAAAACACCACGAGGGTTACTCGCAGTCAAACTGTCAAGTTTAACCTTAGTCCATAATCATGTGTTTTCAGTGAAGCACCTCAGACTTATTCTGCAGCTTCCAAGCAAATAGTAGTTTCCTCACTTGCATCTAAATGAAACCCACCTGTTACCACAAAAAACGATGATTCCATTAATCTTGACGATTTTATGAATAAGAGGCAAGGAACAAAAATTTGAAGAATGTTCAGAAATAAGCCTAGGAAAACCTCGAAAGTTATTTCTCCTATCCAATTTGAGGATGAAGAGTTGGTTACAAATCAAGAAGTCTCTTCCCCACAACACATTTCTTCACAGGAACCAATTAACAATCTTGCTAAAGAAAAGGAAAAGTAAAGAAATGAAATTGATCCTAATCTGGAGGCGTACTTCTGGAAGGACAAATATTATTCAGTGGTTCTAGTGTTACAAGCTAATATAATCGATTTGTATTTAGAAAATCAACTCCTTAGATCATAGAATAGAGCTTTGATCTATAGCCAAAGAAGACAGGTTCTGGGGTTCAAAGAAGATAAAAAGAAAGAAGTAGTTAACATTAACTTACTAGGAATTAATATTTTCGTCAATTTTTATTTCTAGACCGTTCTTAGTAACACTCAGTGATAAAATGTTTTGGTTATTGGTATGAGTTTAACATTTTTAGTTTAGTTTGCATTTTCATTCATTTTAATTAATAAAATAGTAGCTACATAATTTCAATTTCCTTAGTAATTCTATTTTTTGTTTTTATATTTTATTAATTTTTTTTTTTGCTTTTCTTTGTTTTACAGGTGTAAAAATAATGTCCTGGAAAATGCGGGAAATGAGAAAATTAGTTTCCAGACATAATTCTAAAATTGAATAGTTAAAAGTTTTTATTTTCATATACTAAGTTAATTTAGTTTGGGGAATTAAACAATTTGTTATTTTCCCATTCTAAATGGATAATTGTTTATGGTTATGGAAATTAATTTTCGTTTTTGAATTCTTTCAATATAAACAACGAAGGAAAAATATTTTTTAAAGGGATTTTTCAGTTTTTTTGAAATAAAACAAAGCTTATACATTGTTGTACAAGTTTATTCTTTTATACATTATTCTGAATCTCTTATGATTTTGAATATTAATACAAGAAATCAGTATTTGGTACTATTACTGATATTCAAGTTGTTTATTTTTGAAATCAAAGTTTTATCTGGATTATGTGTTGATGATATTACAGATTGATTTAGTTAATTAATGTTAATAAATTAAATCAATTTCATTTTTTATTTGATACATTATTTCAGTGATTAATATGTATATGAGTTACTGTTGGGATTATAAGTCTGTGTTAATTATTTAATCAGGTTTAATAATTCATTTTCAATCGATTTAATTAAACATTTGTTTTGAAGATCTATATCTTTAGAACATTGTTTATTTTTCTTAGATTCATATACTATTTAAAATTGGCTTCGATGATTAGATTTTTTATTTTTATTTTTATTCTACTTTAGTTAATCTCTTTACTTTCATTATACATACTTTTCAAAAGAAAACAAAATCCTCTTTCATAGAGGTAACTTTTATGTCAACTAGAATTAATTTATCTTTTGTATATAGTTTAAAATCTGTATATATTTATATGATAGCTTGTTATTCAATAAAAGGTAAAAACTCTTCAATTGATTAAAAGGTGTATATATTTTGAATTTAATAGATTAGATAGTTTTAGGTAATTGGACCTAAACCAGTCGAAATCGCCATTTAAAATGGATAAGGATCTAATTGGGATCCTGACCAGGCGAATTCCTTCATGTTGAACATGGTCATATTTGAATATCAACATTTTGGCACTAGAAGGAGGGCGCTCTGATAATGAATAGCCGAAACAATAAAAAAAAACAAAGACCATTCAAGTAGATCGAATTCGACAACAATATCTTTTGTTACTACATCAGAATCCCCAATTTGTATAACTGTAAGTGATATTTCTTCCAGTTTTCTTAGTTCTCCAGAGTTTCAACAAATAAAGCAACGAATAGAAGAGCTTATAAATCAAGGAGAAACTTCTCAAGAATATTTTGATTCTATAGATTTTGTTATTCAATAATTAGGTATTCTTACAAGAGCACAAAGATAGAGGTTAGGTATTGAACCTATTCATTTTCAAGTTCCTATCCAAATCAGAAAAATCATAATTAAAATTGTTGGAAATAATCCTCCCTCAAATCCTCCTCTACATACATATCCTATTCCATTTCCTCCTCAATAACCTCCTCGTCAACCAAATACTATGGCTGGAGTATTGATAACTCCTTGGAGAACTCTGGGAGCAGTCAATGTTCTTGGAAATCAACATGATTTACCTAAAACTCCAAATAACTGGTTACCAAAATTTAATCTTGAATCAAGAGAAACTCTTGATGATCATATCAACAAATTTGTGTTAGTTGTTAACCTGAGAAGCGTTAAGAATGAATATGTTGTATGTATTTGTTTCCCTTACACTTTCGAAGGAGAAGCTTCTACTTGGTATTTTTCTTTACAAGCTAATTCCATTACTTATTGGGATAATTTTGAGGATTTATTCATTAAGAAATTTGGGGACGATAAATCTTCGTATATTTTATTAGTGGAATTATTCAAATTAGAATGGGTCCCAAAGAAATAATCAAAGATTGCAATCAAATATTCCGTAAACTTCTCAATAAAATTCCTTAAACATTCAAGCCTGGTTTAGACATTTAGATTGATTTTTATTCCTCTGCTTTACCAGTTTCCATTGCTATGTTTGTTAAAAATGCAAGTTAAAATACTTTGACTGAAGCAATGCAAGAAGCTTTAGATGTAGAAAAAGAAATATCTAGTATTGCAATTAAATCTCCAAGTGAAAATTCAATATCTTATATAACAACCAAGAATTTTTTTATCAAAGATGAAAGAAAAGATAAAGATGTTTTTGATATGGAAAATTTACAGAAAGTCATGAAAACATTAGCAAATGAGATAGTTGATGTTAAAGGAAAACTAGTTGAAGTTTCAAATAAACCTTTCAGGCCGTTTTTCAAAAGGAATCCATAGATTCCACTTGGTGGCCAAACTTCAAAAGGAGTTAATGTTGATGAGGAAAAAGGAGAGGACAATGAAGAAGTTAAATATATTAATGTATTTTGGAACATTAATGGATTGTTTTATGAATATGATATAGAAGAATCTCTCGTTGCCCAGACCCGAAGTAAAAGTACATCTTCAAATTTTGAAACTGATAAACCAACAAATACACAATCTCTGGAAAACAAGTCAGTATAAAAAAGTCTTGTTATTCCTGAAAAAAAAAGAAGGTTATGATATTATAGAAGACATGAAAAATACCAGAGCAAACATTTCCCTTTATGAATTAAGTAAACTAAAATCTCAAAAGAATAGTTTATTAAGGTCTTTAGGAGTTTCTGAGAAAACATGTTCATCGTCTAATACAGTAGCAAATAAAAAAATAAATCAACAATTCAAACTTTATCTTCTGAAGTGGATGTTGGTTCAATTCTTATAGGTGATAGATCAAGGTCACATACTCCTCCCTTTCTTCTCACTTTCAAATTTTTTAATAAAAATGTGCATAATTGTTTTGTTGATTTAGGTGCATCTTAGAATATAATGCCTTATTTTGTTTGTCTTCATATTAATGCAAAACCACAGAAATAAACTATTCAAATTGTTCAATTAGATAAAACAAGGATAAATGTTTTGGGAGAATTGAAGGATGTATTAATCAGATTATCATCTAATTCTAAATTTTTTCAAATAATAGATATTATCGTTGTTGATATTCCAGATGCTTATGGATTAGTTTTAAGTCGATATTGGTATGAAAACTTCATGGATATTTCTCAACTGATTGGTCTCATCTTTGGCTTCGATATAATGGGAAACCTAATCAGATATGTATCAATAGAGAAAAAAATATATGAAACATAATGTGAAATATTTAGATGGATAAAATGAACCTATAGCTTTTGCTAATAACATTGTTAGTAATTATTCTATTGATTCTTGTTTTGGAAATATTAATGTGTAGGTTTCACCTTTCAAACCTACGGATCAAATTTCAAAAATTTAAAATTTCTCTCAGACTGATATTTCTCGTTGTATTAATGTTGTAGATAATTCTATAAATAATCCATTTTGGAAACTTTATTTTGATAGATATAAATCTAATGATGGTGCGGGTGCAGGTTACATTTTAATCAGTCATGATGGTGTAAAAACTATTTTAACATGTAGATTGGAATTCCAATGCACTAATAATACCACAGGGTATGTGATCCATGTGGATATTGGTGGCCACCCACCTATTCCAAATGGATACTCTTGACAATTTTTAGTACATCATGTTCTTTTGTACTTCTTTGTAATTGTGGGTTCTACACTTTCATAGTTGTTTGAATCCCTATGCATCTTCCAGGTGGATACTGGTCGCCCACCTAATCCAACAAGATTATTTTGGAAGTTCTCATGTCAACACATCGTTTTGTACTTCCAGGGCTGTTTTGGGGACCTAAACAGTGTTTTTTTGGCTTGCCACATTCAAACTATAGATGGAGTCAAAGATTGATGGCATAATTTGTATTTCTCGAAAATAACTTTCCAATGGGTTATCACACGCCTAAAATGAAGGTCGTATGCAAAAGTTACAACCCCGGGAAGTTGAGGTACCAACTTGCCCATCGGAACCCACATAACTTTTGACGTTTCATCTCATAGGGATAGGTTTTTGGATGTATAGGGTTTTGGAATTCATGAGTAATGTTAAAAAGGCCTCTGGAGCCTCATTGTAATCATTCTGCTTAGATGAATGCGCGTAGCAACCACATTACTTCTCAGAGATAGCTACCACCAATTGAGCAAGTTATTTTCAGTTCTGCAGTTTATAGCTTCAACGTATTTTATTTATTCAATAGAAGTTATTGTTCATTGGATATCTATTTTTTTTCTCTGTACATTTGTGTTATTGTATTCGGTCTGTTATTCCTTTTGTTCCTCTCATAAATATGAATCAGTGCTATTAGAGCGGTCTTCTCTTCATTTATTTTTTTTCGTGTATGCCCCCGACAAGATCTGGATATAAGAAGTTGGGACTCGAACCAATCGAGCCTTTGAAATATTGGTCGCATCGAGCCCAAAAAAAACCCATGGGGGACAAAAATAAATATGATGGAGCAAGAGATCCTTTTAAAATGTTTCTTGAGGAATCCCTTGAGCGAAAAAGGAATGAAATGATGGACAACTTTGCACAGATCCTTCGGCGGCTACCCATAGGAGATGCGGCCATGCGGAGATTCATCAAGCAGCCATGCAACCCCCTTCAAGGTAAAGGTAAATTTTGACATTCCATTATTTGAAGGAATGATAGATGAAGATGTTGTAGATAAATGGTTGAATCTGCTCGAAGGGTATTTTTCGGTCCACAATTTTTTCGATAGGGAAAATATTGTTTTTACACTCCTCAAGGTCACCCTCCATGTTAAGGAATAGTGGGATACTTACTCTGAGAAAAGGTCCATAGAGGAATCTGCAATATTTTTAGTTTCCCCCACATGGGATTCCTTCAGGGATTCCATTAAAGAACAATACTCCCCGGTTGGAAGCTATGAAGACTAATACACAAGGTGGACCACCCTGCATCAGAAAAGGGACCAGACAGTACCATATTTCACCAATATTTTCCATACCTTGTGCACCAAATTGGGTATCAAAGACTTTGAGAGACATCTAGTGCTAAAATACTGCAGTTGTCTACATACAAAAATTCAAACATAAATGGATTTTCTGGACATCGCATCATTGGGTACGACTTATAGACATGTTGTTAAGATTGAGCAGAAATTTAAGCAAAAGAGGCCAGAGTTTGGATCTCTAAATTCCTCATTGACGAAGCCCCAACTCATAAAATAAGGGAAAAAGAAAATATGGTCACTCTCAGGACAAATATTCCAAGTTGCAACACAAGAAAGGGAATGAGAAGTCGAAGAAGGACATGGGAAAATGGTGTGAATACCATAAAATCCCTTGGCTTAACACTGAAGAATGTCGCTCCAAGAAGTCATTGGTGGCCAAGATAAAATATTTCGAGTCAGAGGAAGATTCTGACTATGAATCAAATCTGTAAGGAGAGAAGTGGATTATCGATGTTGAAACCAGTGCCACTATTGCTACCACCAAAGTCTAGCCATAAGAACCAGAAGAACCGGAGGAAGGGGAACACCTCTTGCACTCACAGATGTGGGTAAAGGGGGATCTGCTTCATTTCATTTTTGATAGCGGTAGTGAGAAGAACGTGATCTCAACAGAGGTCATCAAGCACTGGACCTAACAATGAAACCGCACCCGCAACCCTACACCACTAGCTAGCTTTTCCAATGAAGAGATATTTGAGTCAGCCAAAAGTATCATCTACCCTACAATATCAATCCTTTCAAAGATGAGGTATTTTGTGATATTTATCCCCTTGAAGTTTGTGATGTTCTCTTAGGAAAACCATATTTGTGGAAGTGACATGATGTGTATGAGTCTAAACCCCATAGTTTTATTATTTATTTGGGTGGAAAATTGTACAGGATACCATAGGTAGCATCACACACCACTATTTATTTAATATCTTCTAAGAAATGCAGTAAGGTCATTTCAGAGGCTAGGAAGTTCGTCTTATTTGTGATCCATTCTCATAGTAAGAAGAATGTCTCTGCCACATTTGTGGCCTCTACATAGAGCCTCTCTTTGTAGTAGAATCAAGTGGATGGGATTGTGTAAGAGTACAAAGACATCTTCTCCTCACCCACCAAGGTATCGACGCACTATCAAGTCAAGCATCCAACTTATTTAACCCCCGGTGTACCTATGCCTAATGGACAAGTCTATCATCGCTTGCTGATGGAAATTGATGAAATCAAGCGTCAGATCCAAGAGTTTCTTCAAAAGGGGCACATCAAACCCAACTCCTCCCCTTGCGGAAGGTCGATTGTACTGGTGCAGAAGAAAGATGAGACCTGGCAAATCTTCATTGATTATAGAGCATTAAACGAAATCACAGTCAGGAACCGATACCCAATTCCCAAAATTTATGAACTTATTGACTAAATAAAGGGGGAAAAGTTCTTCAAAAAGATTGACCTAAAGTCTGGATACCACTAGGTTCCCATAGAACCAACTGATGTATGGAAGACAACTTTCAAATCTAAAGAATGTCTCTTCGAATGGTTGGTCGTGTCCTTTGGCTTAACAAATGCACCAACCACTTTCACGAGGTTGATGGATGATGTATTGGGACCCTTCACCAACTCTTTTGTGGTGGTATATTTGGATGACATCCCCATATTCAACAAAACTTGGGAGGAGAACATGCAACATATTCAACAGGTTTTGAGCACTCTGCAGTAGCAAAAGTTATATGCCAACTTGGAAAAATGCTCCTTTGGCATGAACAGGGTCCAATATTTGGGCTACATTGTTGATGAGCATGGTGTACATGTTGATCTAGCTAAGATCCAAGTCATCCATGATTGGTCAGCCCTGACCACACTAACTGAGCTTCAGAGCTTCTTGGGACTTGCCAACTTCTACACACGGTTCGTGTTGGGATTCTCCCATATTGCATGGGCCCTCATCCAAGTGACCAAGGGCGGTGGAAGGGAAACGTTCACGTGGGGGAAGGAACAACAATGATAATTTGATGATCTCAAGCGTCGCCTATGATCAACTCCATTACTCTCCTACTCGATATGAAACAGTCGTTCAATATTGAGACTGATGCATCTGACTATGTTGTAGGCATAGTTCTAACTCAACATGGTCATCCGGTAGCATACCATAGTGAGAAACTCTCATATACTTTCTAGAAATACCCCAGATATGACAAGGAAATGTATTCCATTGTACAATCCTATCGTCAATGGAAACATTACATTTTGGGAAAGGAGACAATCATCCACACTCATCACAAGCCCTTGAAGTTCATACAGACACAGGGGAAATTAGAGAATGATCGTCATCAGAAGTGGTCCACCTACCTGCAGTAGTTCCATATCAACATCAATTATAAGACAGGGAGCACAAATCATGTCGTTGACTACCTCATTCGACCTCTCATAGCTGCACTCACCACCATTCTCTATTCCTATGGGCATGAGGCATCTGAGTGGCCTCAACTTTATCAGCAGGATTTGTACTTTTCCACCACCTATCAAACCTTGAGTACATGTGTGAATGTCATTGATTTTCACATTCATGAAGAATTGTCATGCCATCTGCAAGAGAGCGTGCAAATATGATTTTTGAGGCTCACTATAGTCGGATAGTAGGATATTTTGGCGTGGAGAAAACTGTGGTCATTCTACAAAAAAAAATTATTGGCCAAAAATTCGACAGGACGTTAACAAGTATATCATATATTGCACTGCCTGTGCCATTTCCAAGCAAGCCATCAAGAAGAAAGGATTATACACCCTCTTCCTACTCCCGAGAGGCCTTATGAATCCATCTCGATGGATTACATATCTAGCCTTACATCCACCAAGAAAGGCAATGATTGTGTATTTGTGGTAGTTGATTGGTTTTCGAAGATGGCCATTCTCACAGCCTGGAAGAAGAGTACCATAGCGACAGATATTTCCAGTCTCTTCTTCAAACGAGTGTGGGCCCATTTTGAGAAACCATAGACCATCATATTTGATCGGAACAACAGGTTCCTCAACACATTTTGGTTGAGTCTCTAGTCACTGTTGGACACCAAGCTCACTAAATCCACTTCTTTCCACCCCCAAACTGACAACCATACAAAGGTCGTCAATCAGATGATTGTGCAAATCCTGTGCATCTACAACTCTAATAATCCACGTACATGGGATGAGAGTCTTCCCTATGTTAAACACAACTACAAAAGGTCTCTCCATAGCTCCACCATCCATAGCCCATTTCAGGTGGGGCTCGGATTCCAACCCTTGGGTCCCTTTGATGTTGCACTACCTCTTGTAACCACACAGGAAGAATCTTCCCACGTTCATTCTGAGGCCAACAAATCCACCTGATTCATTGAGTGAATTTAGCATATTCTCTAACAGGTCCATGATATTTTTCACAAAGACAATGTTAAGTACAAGCAATGCCATGAACAACATCGGGTACCGCACTAGTTTCAGGTGGGAGAGAAGGTTTGGTTAAATTTGCAGAAAGAGAACCTTAGAGGGCCCCATCAGAATCTCCTCCTACGTTTATATGGGCCTTACACTATCACCAAGAATGTGGGTAGCAATTATTTTGAGCTCAACCCTCCACCCTTCCTTGTCTTGCACCATGTTCAATGTGGACCTCCTTTGGCCATATTTTCCACCATTATTGGACACCTCAGATATTGCAGAACAACTAACACCAACATATATCAACCTTAACTGCATGGAACAGGAATCCACTGATCCTATAGTGGACACACAAGTCAAGGGAACTCGCTACTAGAGGATCCATCCTTATCAGGTTGTCAAGGCAAGGTAGCTCCTACACCAAGGCAAGTGACTCACTTGGGGAAAAATTCAACAAAAGTTTCCTCACTTGATGGGGGAACTCAATGCAATGGAGACCATTACTTCCTAAGGGGGAGGACTAATCCAGGTGGATATTGGTGGCCACTCACCTATTCCAACTAGCTCCTCTTGACGGTTTTTAGTTCAAAACGTTCTTTTGTACTTCTTTGTAATTGTGGGTTCTACAATTTCAGGGCTATCTGAATCCCTACACATCTTCCAGGTGAATATTGGTGGCCGTCCACCTAATCCAACTAGCTTATTTTGGAAGTTTTCATGTCAGCACATCTTTTTTTACTTCTAGGTCTGTTTTGGGTCCTTAAACAATGTTTTTTTTGGCTTGCCATAGTTAAACTATAGACAGAGTCAAAGTTTGACGACGTAATGTGTATTTATCGAAAATATCTTTCCAATGGGCTATCACGCACCTAAAATGGAGGTCATATGAAAAAGTTAGGACCCCGGGAAGTTGAGGTACCAACTTACCCATTGGGGCCCACATAACTTTTGGTGTTTCATCTCCTAGGGTTTTGGATGTATAGGGTCTTATCATTCATGAGTAATGTTAAAAAGGCCTATGGAGACTCATTGTAGCCATTCTTCTCAAACGGATGCGCGTAGCATCCACATCGCTTCTCAAAGATAGCTACCACCTTTCGAGCAAGTTGTTTTTAGTTCTGCAGTTTTACAGTTTCAACCTATTTTATTTATTCGATAGAAGTTATTGTTCACTAGATATATGTTTTTTTTCTCCGTATCTCTGTGTTATTGATTTCATTCTATTATTCATTTTGTTCCTCTCATAAATCTGGATCAATATGAGGCATTAATTCAGGGTCTAAAGAAGGAAATCAACAAGGACATCTTGGTGTTCGGTGATTCAGAAATCGTTGTTAAACAGGTAAAAAATCAAATTCATTGTATTTCTAGTCATTTGAAACATTATTAACAATTGGATCAAGATATCAATAGCAAATTTATGCATTTAATATTGTTTCTATATCTAGAATGCAAAATGCTAGTGCAGATCTATTGGCAAACACATGTTCTAGACTTATTCCCCCTTTATATTTTTCTCCAAATAGATTATTTGTTGAGTTATTTTTTCAACCTTTTGTTCTCGATAACATAACAAATTGGCGAGTCTTTAATGACGATGCTAATATAATTAATTTTCTCTCTTCAGAAGGAACATATGAAAGTTATGTCATTGGCGAAGAATCACATGATCTTGAGTTGAACAAATCTTCTCCAGAGGATAAAATTAAATTTCAAAATATTGTTCCTAAATATTTCATAAAGTTAGAAGATCTTTATGATTTAAAAGACATATTTTAAAAACCCACAAATTCTAAAACACATAGTTCTACTATGAGTGTAGAACTTATTAATCTAGGAACATATTGAATTCCTCAAAATGTCAATCTTGGATTAGGTTGTTCTCCTTTTGAAAGAACCACTTCCATAAAGCTTCTTAAGCAATACAAGGATGTTTTTTCATGGTCATATGATGAAATGAAAACTTTTGATACATCTATAATTCAACACGCCATTCCTATGCTTTCAGAGGAAAAACCAGTTCAACAAAAGTTAAGGAAAATTCATCATAATCTTGAAGCCTGGATTAAAAATGAACTTAACAAATTGATTAAAGCAAAGGTCATTTTTCCTGTAAGACATTCCAAGTGGGTATCAAATCTTTTTCTCGTAAGGAAAAAGAACGAAGACATACGAATATGTATAGATTTCAAAAACCTAAACAACGCTTCAAAAAAATATAATTTTCCATTACCTCCCATGGAGCAAATCCTTCAATCAGTCTTAGGTTCTAAAATGATATCATTTTAGATGGATTTTCCAGCTATAATCAAGTATTAGTTCATCATAATGATAGACTCAAAACTACTTTCAGAACTAAATGGGGAACTTATGCTTATCAAAAAATTCCTTTTGGTTTAATTAATGCAGGAGAAATTTTCCAACGAACTATGGATATTGATTTTCGTGGTTTAATCAATAAATTCATTGTTGTTTATCTAAACGATAACACGTTTTTGACTGATGTCGAAAGTATGTAATTTCTTTAAATCCTAAGAAATCATTTTTCTCTCTTCAAGAAGGTAAACTTTTGGGATTTATAGTTTCCAAAGAAGGAATTTCAATTGATCCTTCTAGAGTTAAAAGTATTTCTGAAATTCCTTTGCCTCATAGTAAAACATCTATGCAATATTTCCTTGGAAAAATCAATTTTGTGAAGCGTTTTATCCCAAATTTCATAGAAACAGTCTTACCCTTACAACGTATGATAAGAAAAGACACATTGTTCAAATGGAATACAATTTAAAAATATGCTTTCAATTCTATAAAGCAAGCGATCATTCAAGCACATTCTTTACTCTCTCCTAACTATGATAAGGAATTTGTTCTTTATACTTTTTCTTCTGAAAAATCTTACGCATCTATGTTATCACATAAAAATGATCAAAACATAGAAGTACCTATTTCTTTTGAAAGTTCATCATTGCAAGGAGCATAATTAAATTATACGGATGTTGAAACATAAGCTTATGCAATTTTCAAATCCATTAAACATTTAATACCTTTCCTTATAAAATCTCATACCAAGGTAATAGTTCCACATCCCTTAGTCATAAGTTTTCTCATTCAGAAAGACTTAGGAGCTAAGAGAGAAAATTGGGTAAAACCTGATTTAGAGATAAAACCTGCAAAAATCATTTGAGGTAAAGGTTTATTCAAGTTATTAATTGAAACCATTGATGCTACATCTGAAAATGAGGATAAGGTAAAGATTATTGAAGATATACAATAGGTATGTGCTACTCCATATATTCCTTATTCACAATATTCAGATTCAGTTTATTGTCTTAATCATGGAACTGTACCTTCTCATTTGGACTTCAAAAAGAAACATGCTTTAAGAATAAAATCCACACAATATCAACGTATTAGTAATTTTCTTTTAAGAAAGAATTATGATTCAATGTTACTTAGATATTTAGAAAAACAAGAAGCTGATATTTTTTTATTTGACTTGCATGACAGACCTACGGGTGGTCATTTTGGACGTGATACAACTGCACACAAAATTTTACATGCACGTTACTATTGGCTGACATTATTTAAATATTCTAATGCATATGTTCGAAAATGTAAAAATTGTCAAACTTTAGCTGGACGAGAAAAGAAATCAGTATTACCTATGCAGCCAATCATTATTGAACATCCATTTGAACAATGGGGACTCGATATTATTGGTGAAATTTCTCCTAATTCCTCCGAGCAAAATAGGTATATTCTTATCGCCACTGATTATTTTACAAAATGGGTGGAATCCATTCTTTTGAAATCAGTTACAACTGATCAGGTAATATCATTTTGAGATCAGTGTATTATTACAAGATTTGGTCTCCCGACAACATTAGTTTTTGACAATGCATATTATTTTTCTACTCTATCACTTACAGATTTCGCACTTCATAAGGGCATTAAAATAAAACATTCAGCTAATTATTGTCCTCAGGGTAACGTTTTAGATGAATCAACAAATAAAAATATTTTTAAAATTATTAAGAAAACTATCAGTGATAACCACAAAAATTGGCACAGGTCTTTGATATATGCATTGTGGGCAGATTGAATTACTTATAAGGAATCACTGGGTACTTCCCCTTACTTTTTAGTGTATGGTAAAGAGGCTATTCTTCCACCAAATATTTCTATACCATCCTTATCTTTAGTACAGTTCATTGATGAACAACCTTTCTCTAGTATTCGATATTGTACAAATCAAATTTTCAAACTAGAGGAAGTGAGTGTTAAAGCTAAGAATATTTTTTCTAACCATCAGATGATGATTTAAAAGTGGTTTGATAATAGAGTTGTTGGTAACAAATATTTTGAAGTTGGTGAACTAGTTTTGAAATGAGACAAAGCCCATGAAGAAAAAGGTAAACATTCAAAGTTTCAAAGGTTGTGGTTAGGTCCTTTTCAGGTTGCTCAGAAAATTGGTCCATCTACTTTTATTTTGAAAAATCTTGAAGGAATAGAAAAGTCTTTTCCTGTAAATGGTTTAATCCTCAAAAAATATTTTCCTAAAAGATACTTCAATCCTTGTAAAATAGTTGTAAATACTTTTGTATTTATATGTCTGAATCTTTCCGTTTTCTTTCTTTCATTTTGTTGTTGATTATCTTTTTGGTTGTTGGTATGATATAACAATTGGATACATATGTTAATCAGTTGGCTTTGAAATTATTTTTAGTATAGAGAGAAGATAATTTAGATTGTTTGAAATAAGAAAATTTCTTTAAGAAAAATCAAAGGATAAATTTTATGTCGAGTTTATATTTATAAAGAATTAAAAACAAGGAAAATACTCTTCAGCAAAGTCTCTTTGGGGTAATATTATGTCCCTTAAAATAAATTAATTGATTGGGAAATATCACATCATAAGACGAACAATTTAGTTCTCATTTCATGATTTAGAAATAAATAAATAATTCTCTATATCACCCCTCCTCTATTCTTGTCATTGCTCAAATGCAATCAATGAGTCGTAAATTAAAGACAAAAGTTGAAATTTTAAATAAGCAAAATGAGGATGTGGGAAATATATGCTAACCTGCCAGGGCACTAAACATGCATGTTGGCAGTGGGTAAAGGATTATATGATATTAAGGTAACTTCGTCAGAGTACTGAACAGGCCTACTGGGAGCGAAGCAATACTGGGTATAGTGAGTTATTAGCTTTATTTCCCATTCATAAGATTAATCAATTTTCCTTATCCCCTCCAATGAGATAGAGTTAAAGAGTACTAGTATGGTTTTCTTTTCTTATCTCTTACAAACTAGTCATAAATATAATTTATCTACAATTCGTAAATTCTCTTATTTCTTGTGATCTGATATATTTTTGTCTTATATACAAAGATAGTTGGTTTCAAGAGTGTGTCGCCATTTTTTGTAGAAGACAAAAACCTCCCAAATTATGTATTAGAAATAAAATTTGGGACCCTTATTTCTTCATTTTTGAAAAACGAAATTTTATTTTACTAAAATAAGTTTTTCAGTTTTGACAATTTTGGACATACTCCTAACTTCTTTAAGTTTCATTCAATCATTAATGAGATTTTTAGTTTTGGATGTTTCTCATTACATAAAGGTTTTGATTAAAATTTTGTCTTTCAAATGCTTTTTTATGCAGGAGCATCACTCCACCTCAGCACGCACCAGTCGATTTACACGCGTGGTGTGCATTCAAGAAAGGGAGAGGCATTGCCCTCTCATTTTTCCTCGAGAATGAAAAGTGTGATCCAGGCATTTAATGATAACAAGCTGGAAGAGCCAAGTTGTGCCTTCACACAAGCTGGAGATAAGGTCTCCATTAAGTGGATGATGGTAGGAGAGATATGCATCTATTTTGGAGAAGATTTCCATCATTGTAATTTGCCCATTAGACAAGTGTTTTGAATGGTGATTTGACACCACTAGTTTAGCTTGGAGGAAGCTCATCGAGCCCCTCTTGTATAAATATTTGTATTGTATTCCTGATATAGGTTGTTGAAGTTTAAATAAAAATCATTGTAAGCCAAGTTAGGGAGGTTAATGAGAGCCGAGACTCAGTCAAAGTTTGGACTCAAATATTTGTAATTTGATATTCTACCATTAATAGAAAATGACAGTTTTTTCTATTATCAATTTCTATGTAATGGATGTTGTGTTATGAATGTCATTTGTATGCATTTGAGTTGTAGATAAATGTTAGATATCATTTGCAGGGATAGAGATACATTTTTCTATTTGTAAGTGTGTTAGATTAAGTCTGGTTCTCTAGGATAAGTGCAAGGAGTGCGCGACAGAGTGAGGAAACTCTATGAGCCGACATAAGGAGTGTGTGTCTGAACTCAGTGGAGTCAGAAGAGAAACTACTAGGAGGGTGTACCAAATTAATTCATAGACTCAGAAGGAAATTTCAAGGTGGTTAAGTACCTTGGAAAGAAACACTGTGGAGAAAGAGACACAATCCAAAGTTAATGAACACTCTGAAACACTCTGCCAGGAGGGCATAGAGCTAGTACGAGAGTGTACAAGAGAAACATGATTGGAAGTGTTGGAATCCTTAAGATAACCCCAGGTGTGTTGAACACTTTGAGGAAGGAAGGCTTTGCAAGGGTACATCTACAAAGGAAAGGAGATGCCTTAAGATGCTCAGATAGGCAGAGGGAGAAATCATCGAAAATCTTAGCCGAGCGCAAGGAGTGCAACAAGAAGACTGTAAGTCCATCTTATAAGCTTAGGAGGAAGAGAGAGAAGTTGTGAGGAGGGCACGAGAAAGTTCATTGAAGGACATAGAGGAACGAGGAACCGTGAAGGTTTTCAAGCCAAGCAAAGTCGAAGAAGAGTCTGTGTAGAACTCTGCAAGGAGTGGAGAAGAAGTTTGAGAATAGCCTAAGTCTTGAAAGGGAATTTGCACTAAGTGTGAAAAGCGTTCGAGGACTTGTCGAAGTCCCTAAGACTATGAAATCATCCATCGTTAGAGGAGATAGGTGGAAGCAGATCTGAGAGTTCGAGGATTCGGACTTCAGAAGAGTTGCAAGGAGAGAAATTCAAACTTCACGAAGGATGAAGTGCAGAGAGATTTTGTACTGTTGGATCCAGGAGGACGCGTGGTGGAGATCCATATATTTTGGAGGAATAACCCTTCAGAGAAAATTCAAGGAGGAGAATACCCAAAGAGTTGAGAGCCGAAGTAATCTTGGTCGTCCATTGAGATAGGACGCGTGGTGATAAATCGACACTTTTTTGATTCGGAAGTCGGGAAGTATAGAGTTGGGATAAGAGAGGAATAGTGAAGTTCAAACTTGCGATTTGATCTTAACTGTCAATCACAAGAAGATTGTGGACCTTAGATTTGGTCCTGGAGAAATCATTGATTCAGGAATCGGGGAAAAGGAAGAAAGTAGCTCACGAAAGTTCTGAAGCACGGATTCGCGAAGAGATCTAGCCCATGGTCATAGTCCATGGTCAAATCAGGGATGGGGCCTAGCATGGAGAGATAGCATTTGTAGGTGTTAAGATTTGAAAATCACTAAGGAGAGGGTCTGTGGGTGCCACACAACATGCGCTGAGAAGGTAAAGGGCCTGTGTCAAGTTAACTTGGTTCCATTAGGAGTGCAACAAACCATTCGGTTTGGTGACTATTGAACGATCCTAGATAGGGAGG
Source organism: Picea sitchensis (assembly GCA_010110895.2). NCBI lineage: Eukaryota > Viridiplantae > Streptophyta > Pinopsida > Pinales > Pinaceae > Picea > Picea sitchensis. The sequence goes on along the minus strand of SNQJ01S0031934.1, from coordinate 13,560 downwards.
TCAAGCCCATTTGGAGGGAGAAAGTGCATGAGAAGTGGTATCATAACTAATGTGGAGTGATTTTTGTAGGCAAGGGTATAGAGTAATGATGCTCTGTGAAGTTTGTTGCAAGGTGTGAAGCAGATGATAAATGGGCAGGTGGGATGTAGGTGAAGCAAGATGGTCATTGGGAGTTATAAGCACTATCAAGGAGAAGTCTATTAGCGGAGAAGAAAAGAAAAGTGGAGATGGACAAGGAGCTTAGTGAAATCCGAGAAGAGATGGAGAAGCTATCATTTAATATGCAGTAGGAGGAAAAGGTGTGCTGGAGGTATGAATGGCATTTGAAGAGAAAGCCCCGAATGCTTTGTTAGGAAGTGTTTTTCTAGAGGGCTAACAACAGGTGTTAAAAGGTGGTTGAGGTATGTTGAAAACCTCAATGATGAGGAAAAGAGATCACGGAAAGGCTCGTGGGGTTTCCTATGTGAGGAGCAATGAAGGATCATTGGTCTCATAAACTGCCAGAATGCATCGTCAAAAGTGGTATCATAACTAATGAATAATTGATTTTTGTAGGCAAGGGAGATGGAGTATGATACTCTATTGAAGTTGTTGCAAGGTGTGAAGCAGATGATAAATGGCCAGGTGGGATGTAGGTGAAGCAAGATGGTCATTGGGAGTTATAAGCACTATCAAGGAGAAGTCTATTCGCAGAGAAGAAAAATGGAGATGGACAAGGAGCTCAGGGAAATCAAGGCAGAAATGGAGAAGCTAGCATTTAATATGTAGCAGGAGGCAAAGGTGCACTGGAGGTATGAATGGCATTTGAAGAGAACAACTGAATGGCCTGTTCGGAAGTGTTTTTCTAGAGGGCAACAACATGTGTTAAAAAGGTGGTTGAGGTATGTTGAAAACCTCAATGATGAGGGAAAGATATCTGGAAAGGCTCTCGTAGGTTTCCATGTGAGCAATGAGAAGGGATCATTGGATCTCATAAACTGCCAGAAGGGTAGGGGATACATCTCAATTTTCCAAGTGGGAAAGGAAGAAGAGATGAGCTCAGTTGAAAGTTCATGTCGGGGGGTGTTGACAAGTGAAGAGGAGGAAAAAGAAATACCTCGCTTAGGTGAAGATTCATGCGGAACTACAAGCCGCGTGAATGAATATGATGAAAAGTTGGAAACTTTCATCACAATGGAGAAGTATCAGAGGATCATTATGATCATTGGACGACTCAAGATATTCCTACCAAGAGGCCGAGGAGAGGCTAGCACAGATGTTGCGGATGCGACAGGAGGACAACAAATTGAGATTGTCATGGAGGAGGAGGAACATATACTGAAGTATATCCCAACAGAAGGATAATGCCCAATTGGATTACTCACCCAATGGGAATTGGATTTAAAGGCATTGAAGGATTGGTTAGACCATATGGAAGTAGAAGGTAGCTTCCATAAGATATCCATGCCATAGGAGACACATCAGCACGAGTTGCAGCTGGAGGAAGTTGGAATGGAACCAGTCGAAGAATTGACAGGGGATAATCTGTCAGAAGTAATAGCTTAGCATAATCCCAGTGATGAGAAGTCTGCAGAAGTGGAGGATGCATCAGTATGGAAAACTAAGGCCATAAGAGATGAAGAAGATAACTTGGGAGATCGATGTGATTTACCCGTTGACAAGGAAAAAGTGCAGCAAGATAGTATGCAACATGAAAACTAGCCGATGGAGCAACTAGATGAGGTGATAGAGGAGATAAGGAAGCTGATGTTGGGGTCAGCAAAGGAAGCAGCTAGCAAGGAGAATCTAGACAAAAGGAAACATGCACGAGCAGTGGGGATGATGCAACAGTAGCAGTGAATCAGAGAAATAAAAAGACACCTCCAGAAGAAAGTTTGGGATCCAAGAGGATTTCAACCGAGCTAGAAATCTCATGAGCAGAAGATCATTATTTTCATAGTCATGGAGTATGATGTAGGAGAATCACTCTACCTCGACACGTGCCAGTCGATTTACACACATGGTGTGCATTCAAGGAAGGAAGAGGCATCGCCCTCTCATTTTTCCTCGAGAATCAAAAGTGTGATCCATGCATTTAATGATGACAAGATGGAAGATTCAAGTTGTGCCTTTGCACAAGATGGAGATAAGGTCACCATTAAGTGGTTGACGGTAGGAGAGATCTGCATCCGATTTGGAGTAGATTTCCATCATTGTAATTTTCCCATTAGATAGGTGTTTTGAATGGTGATTTGACACCACTAGTTTAGCTTGGAGGGAAGCTCGTTGAGCCCCTCTTGTATAAATATTTGTATTGTATGCCTGATAGAGGCTACTGAATTTTAAATAAAAATCATTGTAAGCCAAGTTAGGGAGGTTGATGAGAGTTGAGACTTAGTCACAGTCCAGACTCAAATATTTGTAATTTGATATTATGTCATTAATAGAAAATGACAGTTTTTTCTGTTATCAATTTCTGTGTAATGGATGATGTGTTATGAATGTCATTTGTATGCATTTGAGTTGTATATGAATGTTAGAAATCATCTACAGGGATATAGATACAGGTTTATATATGTAAGTGTTTCGGATTAAGTTTGGTTCTCTAGGCTAAGTGCAAGGAGTGTGTAATAGAGTGAGGAAACTCTGTGAGTCGATGCAAGGAGTGCGTGTCTAAACTCAATGGAGTTAGAAGAGAAACTTCCAGGAGGGCATACCAGGTTAATTCACAGACTTAGAGGAAATTTCAAGGTGGTTAAGTACCTTGGAAAGAAAGACTGTGGAGGAAGAGACACAGTCTAGAGTTACTGAACACTCTGAAACACTCTACCAGGAGGGCATAGAGCTAGTACAAGAGTGTATAAGAGAAACACGATTGGAAGTGTTAGAATTCTTAAGAGAACCCCCGGGTTGTTGAACACTCTGAGGAAGGAAGGATTTGCAAGAGTGCATCAACAAAGAAAATGATATGTCTTAAGATGCTCAGATAGACAGAGGAAGAAGCCGCTGACAATCTTAGTCGAGTGCAAGGAGTGAAACAAGGAGAATGTAAGTTCATCTTACAACCTCGAGAGGAAGAGCAAGAAGTTACGAGGAGGGCATGAGAAATTTCATCGAATTACATAGAGGAACGGGGAACCGTGAAGGTTTTCAAGCCGAGCAAAGTTGCAGAAGAGTCTGCGCAGAACTCTGCAAGGAGTGCAGAAGAAATTCGAGAATAGCCTAAGTCTCAAAAGGGAATTTACACTAAGTGTGCAAAGGGTTCGAGGACTTGTCGAAGTCCCGAAGACTGTGAAATCATCCATTGTCGAAGGAGATAGGTGGAAGAAGATATGAGAGTTCGAGGATTCAAAATTCGGAAGAGTTGCAAGGAGAGAAATTAAAACTTCGCGAAGGACGAAGTGCGAAGAGATTATGGACCTTTGGATCCAGGAGGATGCATGGCATAGATCCACGTATTTCGGAGGAATAACCCTTTGGAGAAAATTTGAGGAGAATACCCAAAGAGTTGAGAGTCAAAGTAATCTTGGTCATCCTTTGAGATAGGACGCGTGGCGATAAATTGACACTTAGCAGATTCATAAGTCGAGAATTATAGAGTTGGAATAAGAGAGGACTCATGAAGTTCGAACTCGTGATTCGATCTCAACCGTCAATCGCAAGAAGAACGTGGACCGTAGATTTGGTCCTGGAGAAATCGTTGATTCGGGAATCGGAGAAAAGGGAGAAAGAATATTGTGAAATTTCTTAAGCATGGAGTCATGAAGAGAGCCATCCCACAGTCATAGTCTGTGGTCACATCAGGGAGGGGGCCTAGCATGGAGAGCTAGTGTCTGTAGGCGTTAAGATTTGAAAAACTCTAAGGATAGAGTCTGTAGGTGCCACACAACATGTGCTGAGAAGGTAAAGGGCCTATGTCAATTTAACTTGGTTCCATTAGGCGCTCAATGAACCATTCAGTTCGGTGACTTGAACGATCCTTGATCTCAAAATCTAAGCTTAGCAATTTCACACTATAACTTCAATTTTATCAAGACCTTTTTTCTGACGGTGCATGTGAATATAAAGACAAAAAACATGCTTATAATATGAAGAGAATATCAGATCACATAAAGAAGTAAACCATCAACAATTTGGACACAAGAAGTTGATAATAGAGTTTGGCAAAATCCGCCTACGTCTCCGGGACTTTGTCTTCAGTGAGGGAGGCTTTCTCTATTCAATATTCAATGCTTTACAATATGCATTAAAATCACATCATATAGGGCTCTGACTAACTAGCTATATTATTCTCTATCTCAAAAACCTAATTCAACAGACGACACTGAAAACGGAGTAGTAGAACTCCCGAAAACTGCCTCCAAAGCTCAGTTACTCTGTAGTGCTCAAGAATACTTGACCTTGGCAAGTTTTTCCTTGACTTGCTTCAATATTATTTGCTGATTATTGCTTGATTAAAACCTCACAATGGCTTGGTTTATATATCCACGAGGTAGAGGGATCAAATCCCAACATCCCACTTTTTGTGGCACTCAATTTGGCCCAATATCCACCAAGATATGGTAAAATAACCAAAATTGGTTAATAAAATCAATAAAAACCATAAGGATAAGGTCAAAACCCACTTTATGCCATAATAATAGGGCTAAGACCCTTAGGCCTAGCACGCCCCCTATTTATGGTCATATGGTTATATTAGGTAGCCAAGTGCCAGCCCATAGGGTTGTGCGTTGGCCCCTTATCTCGAAATATATGGTCATATTAAACCCCATAAAACTTGGGGCTATCCCTAAACTTAGGAGCCAGGTATCAAGATCAAGTCACATCGCAAGGTGTTGAATCCTTACCCCCCATGCCCGAGACTTATCACTTGGGTGTAATCTTCCTATGCTTGTGGTCATACATGGATGCACAAATCCGTGGGCTGGGGCTTAGCCCTAGCCCTTTTTGCCCCCATTCAACACTTTACAACACTTTAAATAAAAGTCTGTAGACTTGTAATAACAAGTCCCATGGTGACGCATTGGCATACAATCTACTCCAAAGGCATAGCCTCTTGTTGGAGGTCATGAGTTTGAATCCTTCGAACTCCAAAATTTTGGTACATGGAACTTTCGACCAATGCCTGGGTGCCACGTAGTAGCCCAACTTTGGGCCACGTGGCACCTCCTTATTCATTGGACTGATGCCACTTGTCAACTAATGATTCTCCCATGTGTCAGCTCTGTACCTTCCCTATCATAAATTGGCCACATAATCACACCTACCACATGTCAGTCAACGATTGGACCACTTGTCCTCCATCCATACCTGTCTCTGTCTGCCACGTGTCATCATTAGGTGCTGACACGTCAGTTGTACTAGTGCCATGTGTCACCCTTTCAGTGGTGACATGTGTCACCTCCTGGTTGGTCCATGTCATCTGTATGGCCTGCCATCTATGCCTCTGCCATGTCAACATGCTAACGTCAGCGTTGACTTTTGACCATTGGACCTGTTGACTTTTTACCTCTTTGACTTTTCAAACAGAACGCGATATCAAGAGCATACGACGTATGTTTGAACCTGTTCAAGCTGCGTTGGGTTTGTATTAATGAGGCCTATGCACCCGTCCATTTTGACGCCATTATGAGAACATTGATTTTTAGGCCTTTCTGAGCCCCATCAAGCTCCTGGATCTGAATCTGGATCAATGCTAGACTGGGAGGTTGAGCATCCCTTCAAAGGGAGAAGGGGGGGTCTGCACCGTCATTTTTTCACATATTCCTTATGATTTCTTCTCATTTATATATATTTCAAAGAGCTACAATATTTGACAAGCTACAGTTTTTTATCTATTGTTGATTTCAAAACCAATGCTCTAAAAAATGATCGATCATAATCTATGAAATCCTACTTAGCCTGTCATAACTCTGATATCCACAAATAGTTGTTTAATATATTGTTGTGGTACGTTAGGCTTGATCTGATCATCATAAATTAAAATAAAGTAAATGGAACATTAAATCAAGGTCGTTTCAACCTGCATATGAACAATACTCCTTTTCTCGTAGTGCATTGATTCATGTTTAAATTACATCTTCGTATTCATGAGTTATTACCTCTATCTTTTTTTTGTTTGCTAGTTTGTCCATGACCTACAGGACTAGCCTGTTGCTGAGAAACCATGACTCAAGGACATCTAAGCCATCAATATCACCCTGGAATCGCACCAGTCCTGAGCCACACCAACCCTTAACATGGTTGGATTTTTTTTCCCCGCAGGTTTCAAATCGGTGACTTTAACATCACAGAGTGCCTTAACAACACACTCCCTCAATGACTGTCCTACAACTTGAGGACTGAGTTATTACCTCTATTGTTTCTTCCTCGAAATAAGGTTTAGTTTCAAGAAATGAAACATTGTTTTCATTCATTTGTAAGTGAGGGTCTGTTAGTTTTCATTTATGTGGGTTTTCCGAACTATAGTGTGGTAAACTGCGAAGATGGGAATGATTTCTAGAGTAGAATATGTTGTCGAGCTTATTGAAGCTCAGGAATATTATTTTCCAACTTTTGAGAGGGTTGGTTGCTTAAATTTTCTACGCATGTTTAATATTCATAACACGCAGGTCACCAAAGCTTTCGCATGAAGTTTCAATGTTGAACGCGCAAAAATTGGGGATATAGAATTATAGCTAGATGAAGAAATAATAGCCATAGTTACTAAATTGCCATTAAAATGAGAATGTTGGTCCAAAACCAAAAGGGTGAAGGATATTCCTTGGTCTGAAATTTTGGTTTCTCCCGAATGAAAATACTATTACAAAGGTATGCACATATCCTCAATTAAAGAAAAATGGCATTTTATGTTAACATTTATTAAGGGGTTTATCACCTGTGTGGGCAGATATAACCTTCTCTTTATTTATCACTTTCAACTTTTAATGGTATTCATAGATTATGAATTAAACATGCCTGCGTTCTTGCTTAAAATCCTACCTAAAATGGAATATTTCTATCAGAGAAAGAGTCTCAGTTCAAAAAGAAATGTCTTTCATCACGGTTTAGTGGAAATTCTAATCGAATTTCATTTAGAACATAATGGTGATTCTTGGGTAAAGTTTGTGAAAAGAAATCACTTTAAGGTTAATTCTGAAGCAGGTTCACATTCTCACTTTTCTCAAGAGGAAACCCCAGATCATGTAGAATATTTTTTTTTCCTTACCCTCATGTTTCTTCTCCTCAGCAAAACACCACGAGGGTTACTCCTAGTCAAACTTTCAAGTTTAAGCTTAGTCCAGAATCGTGTGTTTTCAGTGAAGAACCTCAGGCTTCTTCTGAAGCTTCCAAGCAAACCGTAGTTTACTCACTTGCATCAGAATGTGACCCACCTATTACCACAAAAAAACGATTATTCCATTAATCTTGTTGATTTTATGAACAAGAGGCAAGGAAGAAAAATTTCAAGAATGTTCAGTAATAAGTCTAGGAAAAACTCGAAATCTAGTTCTCCTATCCAATTGAGGATGAAGAGTTGGTTAAAAATCAGGAAGTCTCTTCCCCACAACACGTTTCTTCACAAGAACCAATTGAAAATCTTGCTAAATAAAATGAAAAGGAAAGAAATGAAATCAGTCCCAATCTGGAGGTGTCCTTCTGGAAGGACAAATATTATTCAGTGGTTTCAGTGTTACATGCTAATATAATTGATTTGGAATCATAAAATCAACTCCTTAGATCAGAGAATAGAGCTTTGATCGAAAGCCAAAGAAGATAGGTTTCAGGGTTCAAAGAAGGTAAAAAGAAAGAAGCAGTTAACATTAACTCACCAGGGGTTAATATTTTCGTTAATTCTGATTTCAAGACCATTCCCAGTAATATTCAGTGATAAAATGTTTTGGTTATTGGTATGAGTTTAGCATTTTTAGTTTAGTTTGCATTTTCATTAATTTTAGTTAATAAAAGAGTAGCTACGAAATTTCAAATTATGTAGCAACTCTAATTTTTGTTTTTATATTTTATTAATTTATGTTTTTTTCTTTTCTTTGTTTTACAGGTGTAAAAAAATGTCCTGGAAAATGCAAGAAATGAGAAAATTAGTTTCCAAACAGAATTCTAAAATTGAACAATTAGTAGTTTTTATTTTTACATACTTAGTTAATTTAGTTTGTGGAATTAAACAATTTTTTATTTTCCCATTCTAAATGGATAACTGTTTATTGTTATGGAAGTTAATTTCAATTTTTGAATTCCTGCAATATAAAACAATGAAGGAAAAACAATTTTAAGGGGAGTTTTTATTTTTTTGGAAAGAAAACAAAGCTTATACATTGATGTACAAGTTTATGTTTTGATACATTATTCTGAATCTCTTATGACTTTGAATACTAATACAAGCAATCGGTATTTGGTACTATTACTAATATTCGAGTTATTTATTTTTGAAATCAAAGTTTTATCTGGATTATGTGTTAATGATATTACAAATTGATTTAGTTAATTATTGTTAATAAATTAAATCAATTTCATTTTTTATTTGATACATTATTTCAATGATTAATATGTATATGAGTTACTGTTGGGATTATAAGTCTGTGTTAATTATTTAATCAGGTTTAATAATTCATTTTCAGTTGATATAATTAAACATTTGTTTTGAAGATCCATATCTTTAGAACATTGTTTATTTTATTTAGATTCATATACTATTTAAAATTGGGCCCGATGATTAGATTTTTTAGTTTTAGTTTTATTTTGCATTAGTTAATCTCTTTTACTTTCATTATACATACTTTTCAAAAGAAAAGAAAATCCTCTTTCATAGAGGTAACTTTTATGTCAACTAGAATTAATTTATCTTTTGTATATAGTTTAAAATCTGTATATATTTATATGTTAGCTTGTTATTCAATAAACCGTAAAAACTCTTCAATTGATTAAAAGGTGTATATATTTTGAATTTAATAGATTAGATAGTTTTAGGTAACTGGACCTAAACCAGTCGGAATCGCCATTTACAGTGGATAAGGATCTAATCGGGATCGTGACCGGGTGAATTCTTTCATGTTGAACATGGTCATATTTGACTATCAATAGATCCTTTGAAGGATATTGAGGGGTTACTAGCACACTTCTATGGAGGCCTCCCTCACCACTTGATTGAGAATGTTCCACCTTATTTTGAGGACGTTGGACCTTTTCTTGAGGGATTTGCACTTGGAGAGAGGATGTGGCACCTTTTCATTGATGATGGGATGTTTCAATTAGATTATGGGATGTTTCACCTTATGATGATGGGGCATCTTGATGTGACATTTGGGATTCTTGATGATGATGTTGCACCTATTGAAGAGATGTCACACCCCTAGGAGGCATGAGACACCTCTTGGAGATGAAACATTACATCCTTTCATGGAAACATTTCATATTGGATCCCCTAGACATCACTTTGGAGTGATTCGTCCCCTTTATGAGGCCATAAATGCCACACATGTGAGATATAGATCACTTTATTGAGGGACAATTTGATGTTTGAGATACTTTACTTTATTGTGGAGGAATCATTGGGGGTCTTAGAGACCTATCCACTCATGTATCATGGGCATTTTATGTTATGTTTCCTTATCTCTAGGGTTTTTGAGAGATAAAGGCTTCATTTTTATGTTTTTAGGGCTTCTATTGTATGAGAAGGGTGCTAGATATCTCATATAAACAAGAGAAGAACTTCTCACTTTTGAATCATTTCTACTTGTCGATATATATCATTATTTGTCTACTTCTACTTGCTCTTTTATGAATAATTCTACAGATGGTTAGTTAGAACAATTTTTTGGAAGATATATGCTTGTGGATGCTATACTACTACTTGGATGATCATTTCTAGGTTTTATGGATGGAATATTTATTGAGTAAGTGGTCTCTTTTCATCTTGTGGTTATGTTTATGAATGTATTTAATTGAAATGTTTCTTATCTAGTGTTTATTAAGTATTCTCTTGGATTATTCTTGAACAAACACTTATTATCAAAGCTCTTGGAAGGTGTCTAGTGAAGAACCTTCGCTTGATTTATACCCTAATATTTTAGGAGGATCTCCTAGGGTTAGTAATGAAAAACCTCTAGGTATCACCCTAAAAATACAATCATTTCTCTCCAAAGGGATCCTTAATTGACCCCATATGCCAAAAAATATAGTAGGCACTAGTTACTCTCCTAATAGTCAATCATCAGTTTCTGAATTATAATCTCATTTTGTTGTTTTAGGGTTAATTTAGGGTTTCATTACAATGATTTTTCATTTCTAGCCATAAAAGAATAATATCTTTTGGCATTTTGGCATATTGTTGACCTAATATAATTCGTAAAACCCTAATTTGTATTTATGAAGTATTATAACATCCTTCTAGGGAAAATGTCTAGGGTTTTAGGGTTGTTTATTGCTCCTTAATTTTTTAGTTTTTTCGTTTAACGAAACCATAATTTAGCTCATTGTTTATCCCTCTTATTTCATTGAATTATTGCATGTTAAAGGGCTATTTTATTTGTTGTTGTAATAACTTATTTTTACTATTGTAATTTGATTATGTTTTCAAAGTTTTACAACATCCCTATACTTTTTCTTCAGTTTCAGTGTTTGGGGATCCTCTCGAGCCTTGAATTGACTTGGAAAACCTCTTAAATTGACCTAGATCCTCATTACTTCAAATTTGGAAATTTTCTTATCTTACCACCTCATTAGTACCTTGTATATATTATTTTATTGGTGGTATTTTAAATGTGTCTTGCCTATGGATTCTTGGAGTCTACTAGGGAATCCTCCCTTCTGTTGGATACTATTCCTTCACTAAATAGAGGTAATATGTTTCCCAGGTGACAATGGTAACTTCTTCCATGTTCCACTAGTCTTAGTGCCTTGTGAAGGCTGTGCACTTGATGTTAGATTGTGTGGTAACATTTTTGCCTTGTTGTCGGGGAGAATTGAGTCATTCTTCCTGGATAATATGAAGTATATACTTCAACATTAATTTATGAGTATACATAAAAGCCTATCCTAGTGTTCTCATCTGGAAACTCCACAACAAATCAACCCAGGGGTTGGAACTTCCAACCAAAGGACCTTTAAAAGGTATGCTAAACCTCCTAAGGTCTATAAGAGAATAATAGTTCCCCCATATTCTCTTGTAGTAAGAACTCTCTTTAATGATCCTCCTATAGTAACTTCAATGACTTTGCAACCATGGGTTATCAATGCCTATAAGGAATTAGACATCTCCAGAACTCAAGGTTTCCCTCATAACATGCTTGATAAATTTGAGAAGTGGTTACCAAACATTTTTTGGAGCAATGCAATTATTTCTTAAGACTACTTGTCTTCCTTATATGATATTCTTGGTAATCAACATGTCCCTAATGAAGTTGAGGATGTAGTTATGAACCATTTCTCTATATATTTAGAGGGAGAGGCAAGATCATGGTATAATAGTCTTCTTGAGAAGAGTATTAAATCTTGGAAATCCTTCAATGACATTTTTATAAAAATATGGGCCATAAGAAAATATGGTAGACTTTTTCTAACCCAATTCCATGAGATCAATGAGAAGGATATTGAATCCCTGATATAATTTAACCAAAGATTTGATAATCTTGTAAAACAAATTTCTAATGACCTTAAACCAAGGGATGGTTCCATTCTCTTACAATATACCAATGAATTTGATGGGAAATTTGGTTTCATGCTAAGAGACAAATTCACTGAGAACCTTGAAAGAGAAAAACAATGGGCTACCAAGATTTAAGGGAACATGTTAGCATCCAAGGTAGAAAATTTTCATGCACCAAGAGTGTTGGGTTAAAATATCTTATTCACTTCTTGGTTTGACCCAGGTTCTTATCTAAACAGGTTTCCAACAAAATCCTTTAAGAATATCGACCCTCCTAGTGAACCAGAAGGCAACACTAAGCACAATGCACACAACACAGTCTCGCCCGAGATAGATTTATGGGTGATTGCAATACTGAGATGTTTGCAGTTTAGGAATGAGTGGGGATCTGGGGGTGTATTCCATACTCTTCATCCATTAATATTATCATTCATTCAATAATTTCTAGGATTCATCCAGCTTTAGGCCCATGCATGCATTCTAATACATATAGATTAACCATTCATTCATAAAATAATCATTGATAGAAAGTAAACATGCAAGAAACATCACATATAACACATGGTTTACCGTGGTTCACGCCCTCATGGGATACATCCACAAATATTTGGCTTCTCTGCTATTTTATTTAGTCTGTTGAAAAATATGGCGTTGTGTGCATTACATCTTCCATCATGAAATCATAATGAGGTTAAGGAACCTCTGTGAGGCACACTAGATCACACCAAGCTCCTTGGCCTGTGACACACTAGGCTCCTCATCCTATGACCTAACCCTCAAAATCTAACTAACTTGACTCTTCTATCACCTTATTACAATCATAATAACCATCATCAACTCACATAATTTCTTTTACAATTATCTTACAACTATTGAACAACACTTGAACCCCTAACCTAGACCTCCTAGGTTCTTATTTATACTATTTTTCAGGCTTATAGTCGTTACAATCTTTATCAAAAAACCTATCCCTATCATGTTTAGGCTTTCCTTCTTGTGCGCTATGTTGATTTTCCTCTTGCATGTTGTTTTTCCTTCTTTTTCTGCATGCTACTTTCTTGTCATCGATTGCGTGCTCTTTAAAATTAGGCCTTCTTTCCAAAATTAGGTCTTTCCCAAAATAGACCTTTTCTCCAAAAATATTCTTGCACTCAAAATAGTCTTCCTTCTCAAAATAGGTCTGTGCACAAAAGGCCCCCAACACTAAAATGTGGCTCGTCCTAAGCCACTTAGGTGGTGTGCACTCCCTGAACTACCCTTTCCATACTATGGAAGTTTTCTGTTAGTTCCTTTCCTTTTTCTCTCATTTGCGCAACTTTTCATGTTAACGCTTCTACTTTCTGTGATGTTATCTCTTCCTGCATTAATGTTGTGCTCTCGATTTGTGCCTGTGCTCTACTTTTATTCTCTTCGTCCAACTACACAATCATCTGTGTTGCTTGTTCTTGGAGGGGTTTGTTGACGGGCGAAATCGACCGTCCGTCAACTGGAAGGGTGGAATTGGTCCGGGGTTGTCTAATAACCCAAGCCGTTTGGGATGAACCACCCTGACGGGTTTAGCGGCTCCGTTAGCCGATCTAAGGTCCTAAGAAAAAAAAAACAAAAAAAAGAAAACTAATCTACAATAACTAATCTAACTAAAAATAAATAAAACAAACTAATAAACTAATCTAACTAAAACTAACAAATAAACAAACTAAACTAAAACTAATTATTAAAACAAACTAAACTAATCTAACTATTCTATATATACAATCTACTAACTACTACTATACTAACTCTAACTAATTAACTATATAACTACTAACTGAAATATAACTTATTCACAAAATGTACAATATCTACAATTTACAGATTTAACTAAAACATGAAAAATTCATTTATATTCTGCCCTAAGACAGAAAAGATATTTTTGTTGATTTTATAATTTTATGAACAGA
>SNQJ01S0031933.1:41169-58087 GCA_010110895.2 Picea sitchensis | reverse complement strand
TGTGTGTGATTGTTTATTTATTACTGCTCATTATTGGATAATAATTATACATTGATATAACATTTGAAGAAAAAGGATTATAATTATGTTATTATTGATTCACCCCCCCTCTCAGTAATCCAACAATAAGAATTCACTCGGTGCCTCGATACCTACCTTCATTCTTGGTAGGTTGTCTTGCATTTTTTAATGGTATACCTTAATGATTGGTAATCAAACAAAGTCTCATTGTGTTGGACATCAGCTCCTATATTCACATGATGTAGACTTTAACCTTTGGTAGATTGTGTAGAATACATGGATCATCATTTTACAGTACCATCTTTCCTAGGTTGTTTCCATCGGACCAGTACCCATATGACTTCAGTGATAATGGGAGATCAAATTGTACTCCATTGTATACATATATCTTTAGATTTCTTTTGAGACTGGTTTTCCATTGGGCCTCGTTCTTGACTATGACATCCTATGGCATGTGTCTACTTTGTATTTCCTATTCATGGCCATGAACAACTACTTGGTATATTTCCACATGGATCTGCAGTGTAATTCAAATTGGAATCCATGTGTACAAAGTCATTATGGATTGTAATAGTATCATGAATAACTAGTTCTTCCAGTTTAGTCTCCATTACTCCACATCTGGGAATTATAATTTATTTCGTCCATTGCAGATACTCTTGTGACGTCACATATTAGGGGGCATCTATCATAGACAATGTTTCCTCACCCCATGCAACTTTTTTGGATGGCCTTTCCATTTCCCTATGCAGACTTGAAGTCCCCTTTTGTACTTCCCAGTGCCAAAAATTCATATTTTTCCACATATACACGCCCTAGAAATTATACAACATGCATATATGTAGGTTGCACCATTACAACCCGCGTACATTGCGTTTGGTGCTCAAAATTAAAAATTGTGTCGGGTTTCCATGTCAGCTCACGAGATCCATGATCCTTGACCTTCCATATAATGGAAATATTCCAAGTCGATCATTCAGTTCCATTTGAAGGATATAAATTGAGTCATATCCAAGCCATGGAAGGAGATAATTTAAATTTTGAGAGAAAAGATACTCTAGATAAATTTTTCACTACACATTGAGTCTGCAACCCTTTATCCTTAAAAGTCTGCACACATTGTTGAACCCCCAAACTCTTATTTCTTTGATGGAGAACCTCATTTTCTCCTTTATATGAGATTTCCTTTGGTGGAGGATTGAAGTGGTGGAAACCTGGCTGGAAGGAACTTGGTTTCTTGGTTCCAAGATGTGCTGACACAAAATTTTGTCACTTATACACTTATGTTAATATTTTTTAATAAAAATACTCTTTTCTCGTCCAATTGATATCTCTAAAATATTTGCAATTATTATTCCATGGGCATATTTGTTATTAAGTTTAATGTATTATGTTATTGTATGTGCTAACATTATATATTATCACCATATCCTTGCGTATCTTGGTTGTTGAGGACAAGTTGTAGATATAAAGCTTTGAGTTGTGTGCTCAACGATGGTATTCATCAAATGTCTGGACGAGGTAGTCACATGATCTTGTCTAGTTAGCATTTTCATTTAAATATCATACCTGAGATTAGATTTGATTTCTGCAGTCATTCCTTCTGTTGTGGTTTACCCCATACCTGATCCAAAAATGATCTTTAAAGACTTGGTTGAGTTTTAAGCATGTGTTGAATTACCACTTAGGAATTAGAGAAACAAGAAGAACTTAATGAAATAATATTGCATCCATCATAAAGAATGCAGATAAGAAAGTAAACATAAGGAACAACAAACCATAACAACAAGATTGATAACGGAGTTCAACAAGGTTTCGTATGTCTCCATGCCTTTGACTCAGTGGGGGAGGCTTTCTTATTTGTATTTAATGATTCAAAAGTACATCAGAAATGCATCGAAAGGATTACAAATAGGTATGGATGTATTCTTCTCGAACTCAAGAATACAACATAGCTGACGACACTGAAACATGTTGAGCGTAGCTCCAGGAATTGGCCTCTAAAGTTTTCTTCCTCAATGGATTCCCTGCATAAAAATGGATTCAAGCTTCACAAATTCATCATCATTATGCTAATACAAACCTCCTTGGACTATCAAAAACCTCTAAATTATATAGATCTTGATTTTGGGACCCTATCCCAAATTCCTCCCAAGATATGGCCTCAAAAAGGGCTCTAGATCCTCAGTTTTGGAAACAAATAACCCAAAATCAGCAGAAAAAAAACAAAAAAAAACATATAATAAAGTTACAAACCCAAATTGGGAAAAATATGCGTGCCATCCCCCTAGTCGTAGGATTCTTGTCACATGGAGCTCCATTTTTCCTGCATTGGCACGTTATCTTCTGGCCCCCAGGCTAAAAATCTTGGTCATATGGTCTTGGTTGGATGGGCTAGCCCCTGTCGACCATGGATTATCCCAGAAAATGCACCAACCATTAACTTAAAAAAAAAATCCACCGCATTTTTAAAAATGATACAAATGAAGGGTATTGGTTAGCACACCGATGGTTAAGTTGTTTCTTCGGAAGATGCGTGGTTCAAATCCTGTGGAGTATAAATAGAACAATTTTTTTCCCTAGCTAACATTGGCTAAATCTGGGGTGCCACGTCACTTGCCTAGTAAACTGGGATGTTAGAATACCTACTTCCTAGTCACCCTGCCACATCAGAATCCATACTACAACCTATCATTTGTACTTCCACCTTTCGACCTATCTGATGAAGGAGCATCTCTCAACCTTAGTAAATGCGCGAACATGCCAACACACCAACACGTAGATGTGCAATGGAGAAAGGGAGAAGCACCGACCCTCCCATTTTTAAAATTTCAAATATGATTCAATACAGATTTTCATGTTGTAAGGATGTAAGGTCCAGGCCATACCTTTGTACAGGTAGTGGATAGGGTTACCTTAAATGGTTTCTTGTAGTAGGTCCAGATCGTAGTCAAGTCTATACATTCATTTATGGAATGTAGGCGTAGAGGTATGGTGTCGTAACTGAAGTGAAGAAGGATAAGCTCGTAGAGCCCTCTTTTATAATTAGGATAATTGAGATAGATATCTCGGGTAGAGAGTCTTAGGAGACTTAGGATGTAGAATAGTTCTGAAAGAGAGCTTGAGAGAACTGGGACTCTTTTGCAGTCCAGTTTTTGTAAACATCTATATAGACACACACAGATAATAGAAAAGAAGTTTTTCCTGCATACGGTGTGTTTATGTATTTGTATTCATTGTTATTATTTTATATGTCATTCATGTTTGAATGTATGAACTCGTGAAGTATTGTATGAGCTTCAATTATTTCTCGTCTTAGATTTTCCAAGTGCAAGGAGTGCACACAGTCTGCAATGAGTGCGTTGATAGAGGTGAGTTAACCTCAAGGAAATCTCAAGAGGGATACCATTGAACCTTCATCAACAGAAGTGCAAGGAGTGCACAAGAATAACTCCTTTTCGAGTTCAGAGTGAAGAAGAGTTACTAAGAACTCTTTAGAGCTCTACGAAGCAGGCATCGAGTGAGTGCAAGTGTGCATAGGAAGAAATCTGTGTTGAGTTAGGGAAGAATAAAGTTACTGAATTATGTGTACAATCATCTATGCAAGGTTTCTATGGAGCAAGGAGAAGGCCAGGAGGGAGAGAAGTATTTATTTTCAAGAAATACTTCGAATCTGAGTTTAACAAAATCCCAGAAACTCAAGAAGTGCATGGGAGATCAAAATCTTCGAGAAGTTCAAGCTTAGAAGGAATAACGGAAGGAGTGCGTCGGTGATGGACTTATTATAAGTCCTAAATCTCAGAAGAGATAACACAAAGAGAGAATAAGAGATAGACTTATTCCAAGTCCAAAATCTCAGGAGAAATATCATTTTCAAATGCACAGGCGAGACCCAGAGGTTAGATTCGAGGGAGAAAGTTCAAAGGCCAAAAAACCCTTTGAACACATTGAAAATATTCCAACTCTTGAGAAGGTGGAAGCTCAGGTGGAAGAGTGACAACAACGATTATATTGGTTTTGGGAAAGGAGCCTGGACCATTAGATCAACGTCCAGTGACATAAGGAAGCATAGAGGAGGAAACAGATCTCAAGCATTGGATCTGAGCGCAGAGGATCAACCTTCGTCTAATATTTAACGCTTTGTGTACACATAGAAGGGTGGAATCGCAAAAGTCCTGAAGTACCCAATTCAAATGGGATATTCCATCATTGGGAGGACATGTGGTAGAAATCCATCAAATTTCGGTGAAGGCGCTCTAGGAGGAACAAGCACACAGAAGATTGAAACACCCGAAGCCCGAAGAGCTCAAAGGCCGAGAGTCGTCGATATGCAAAGGGACACTTGTCAATAGATCATGAGATTTGGGTAAGTTGTAGTGAGGTTTCACTTGAGAAATAATATTTCCAAAGCTCGAAGAGCCAAAGAAAAGCTGGACTGTTAGATCCAAGAGGGAACATGGTGAGAGATCGTGAATTTTGGGTGAAGTCACTCTGGGAGAATGCAAAGGAGAAAGGTTTGAAATCGTTGAATCCCAAACAGTCGAAGTGAATGATAGTCGTCGATATGGAAGAGGATAGGTGTCACCAAATCATGGACTTCAGAGGATTCCACTCTGGGGTTTTTATGGAAAGAAGTTTCAGAAAGTTATGAAGTGCCAGAGGCCAAAGTGGTTAAGGGTTATTGATCCCACAAAGAGCACATGGATCATTGATCTGTTAAGGGACATGTGGAGGACAAAGATTCACTCTATTATTCAACCATTAAATAACCATTGGATCAAGAGAGGATAGGTGTCAGAACATCCATCACTCCAAAAGGCTTCACTTCAGATATTTTTGGTTTTTGAGATTTGAGAACACCGAAGGACGAAATCCCAGAAATGACAAGATCCGTCGATGCAAAGGCAGACACGTGGTGCCAAATCTATGACTTCGAAGGAAAGTGGAGGAAGGAAAGGTCCAAAGACTTGGAGAAGATCTTGATCATTGATTGAGGAGGGAGCAGAAGGACCGCCAATCTGATTGAGGAGGCCAAAGTCCCCAAGCGATAACACAACCATTGATTGGGGAGACACGTGTCAACAGATCTTCCACTTTGGGAGATATCCAGTCAAAAGAGGTGAGAATTTGAGAATCGCGATCCCCAATGGTCAGAATCATGAAGGAAATCCTAACCATGGATTTAGGGTGATAGGCGTCGATAGATATTCTACTCTGGAAGAGTGTCACGCAGGGAAAATAAAAGGTTGAGAGTTGAAACTCCTTAAGGCCGGAAAGATGGAATCATCTGTAGTCGTTGATTTAGAGGGGATCTGCGTGTCGACAGATTATGCAGATCTAATATCGTGCATATGAGGTAGGAAAGGAGATTCAATACCATCCATTGATAGAGAGCCAGTGCCAAGAGGTAAGAGATCAAAAAATGAGAAGAATTGTGGGGCTAGGACATGCTTGGATGCTAATTTTCCTTGAATGGGCCGCAATTGGAACCACGGTATTCGTAAATGGACACGTGGCAGCATGAGGAGGATTGTGTGGAGAAAATCGGGTTGGTTTGAAACAACTCTTTCTTGCACCCACAATTGTGCATTAGCACAAGGAAATGACCCAGGGTCATATGAAGGAGGGGCTAATTCCAAAGGGGATTACGCCTGAAACTAGTGTTTTTTGAGCACGTGGAAATTAGCCTGCAGGTCTGTCGAGACCTACACACGAAAGGAAAAAGGGACCCATGTATAGCTGAATTGCGTTCAAAGAGGGACCCAAAGAGTCAATCTAACTTAGGACAAGGAAATATCTAGATACAAGGAGGTCGCAGAACCCCAGGAGGGGAGGGGGGTTGCATCAAGTGGTATCAGAGCACATAATTGATTTAGGTAGGCAAAGGAGGTAATCTAATGACATCAAGTGGTATCAGAAGGCCAAAATTTGTTTGTAGACAACATACAAAGGAGATACAGTGAAATGACTTGATAACATCAGTTGATATCAGAGGTTAAAAGTTTCCTATAGACAATAGGTGAAGGAGAAGGGTATTGATGCTCTGTAAGGAAGTTGTTGCATGTGTACAACAAAAAAATAAATTTAAACAACCAGGTGAGTTGTAAGAGAAGATGGGGATGCTCTCGGGTGTCGAGTGATCCATAGGCTTTCCAGGAGGGAAGGTAGAAGGTGAAAATGGCTATTGAAGGCCATGGGCATGGTCAAAGAGAAGGCCACAAGAAGAAATTCAATCCAAAGATGGATCTGGAGCTCAATGAGATAAGAGCAAGGATGGAGGAGATGACATAAAAAATGCAGCAAGATTCTAAAGTGCATTGGGTGTATGACTGGCCCATGAAGAAGAAGGTGAAGTGGCCAGTGAATATATTTTTGGCCAAAGGACAACAACAGTTGTTAAAGAGGTGGATGAGGTATGTCAAAATCCTCATATATGAAGAAGAAGTGATTCACATCTATGAACCAGAAATTGTTAGACACCTCATTAATGAGGAGGTGAGATCAGATGAAGATCTTGTAAACTATCGGGTGGGCATAAATGAACTTTCCAGTTGCTAGGTGGGAAATAGAAAGAGATGAATGGAAGGTCTCATATACTTCCAAGAGAGCAGTTCTGAAAGTTTTGATTTCAAGGTGGGCAATGAGATGGGATCATTTGATCTCATAGACTGCCAGGTGGGAAGAAGATAAATCCCAAATTGCCAGGTGGGCAGAGGGAAAGAAACAAGACTGTCTGAAAGTCTCAGGAGCTCAGAAGTGAGTTCATTTCAGCAAGGAGTGTTGATGGATGAAGATTCTTTTGGATTTGCAGACCATGTGAATGAATATGATGAGAAGTTAAACACTCTCACCATCCAAAGAGGAGGATTAGAGGAGCATTTTGATCATTGGGGGAATTCAGATATTCCTAGCAAACAACCCAGTCGAGGAAAAAGAATGTGTTGCAGATTCAACAATAGAAGAAGGACAACCAATGGTGATTGTCATGTTGAAAGAGAAGATATCAGAAGTTGCCCAAGGAGAAGAGCAAGAAATGGAGCAGACATTGATGTCTAACCTAGTATAAGGGGAGGATCATTCAAAAGAATGGCCCAAATGTTTCATCCAAGAAGATGAAATAGAGTTGACTGCAACACTAGACCCTGCAGCAGCAGAGGAAATGGACAACATGGATTTTTCTTATTTGTATGAAGAATTGGAATCCTTAGAGAGAATAGTAATGGTGCAAATCTTGCACATCCGACAAATCAAGTTGGAAGCATATGGAGAAGCATACTAGCCCAAGGAACTGTTGGAGGGAGCTGGAGATATACCAATAGGAGAACTAGCAAAAGAAAAGTTGTCAGAAGGAGAAACTGAGTAGCAACTCAACGATGGGATTGCAGAACTGAATTTTGTGGTAGGGTGGCAAGCTAAGGCCACAAGAAATGGGGAAAGTCTCAAGGGGGATCAAGTTGATCTACCCACTGATAAGGAAGAGTTGCAGCTGAGAAGATTGCATAAGGAGAGCCAACCACTGGAGCAACTGGATAGGGTGATAGAGGAGATCAACAAGATGATGTTGAGGTTAGCTGAAGTAGTCAGCAAAGGGAAGCTCAGAGAGGAGAGCCTTCCATATCATCCAGAAAGAATAAGAATATGCAGCAGCAACAACAACAACAAGGCAGAGGAGCAACTAGAAGACAACTCCAAGGAAGAGTTTGGGATCTAGGTGGATTTCAACACTGGAGAAGAGGAGCTCATGAGAAGGAGATCATGATTTTTCTAGGAGGGGATTATGATGCATGAACATCAATCCACCTAAGAAAATGCATCAGAATGCCAACATGATTCAATGGATAAAGGGAGAGGCAGTGACCCTCCCATTTTTAAAATTTCAAATATGATTTAATACAGATTTTCATGTTGTAATGCTATAAGAGCCAGGCCATACCTTTGTACAGGTAGTGAATAGGGTTTCCTTAAATGGTTTCCTGTAGTAGGTCCATATTGTAGTTAGGTATGGACATTCATTTATGGAACGTAGCCGTAGAGGTATGGTGTCGTAACTGAGACAATGATGGCACTAAGGTGTTGAAGAGAATAAGTGCGTAGAGCCCTCTTTTGTAATTAGGAGACTTGAGAGAGAGTTCTTGGGTAGAGATTTTTAGAAGACTTAGGAGGTAGAATAGTTCTGAGAGAGATATTGGGAGAAATGGGACTCTGTTGTAGTCCAATTTTGGTAAACATCTGTATAGACACACAAAGATAATAGAAAATATTTTTTTCCTGCATATGGTGTGTTTACGTATTTGTATTCATTATTATAATTTTATATGTCATTCATGTTGAAATGTATGAACTTGTGAAGTATTGTATGAGTTTCAATTGTTTCTTGTCTTAGAGTTTCTAAGTGCAAGGAGTGCACAGGAAGAAATCATTGTCGAGTTCATAGAGAATCAGAGTTACTGAGAACTCTATAGAGCTCTGCCAAGTGGAAATCGAGTGAGTGAAAGTGTGCATAGGAAGAACTATCTGTTGAGTTCGGGAATAAAATAATTACTGAATACTCTGTAGAAGAAGCTCTACAAGGTGTGTATCGAGAAAAAATAACACNAACTCTATAGAGCTCTGCCAAGTGGAAATCGAGTGAGTGAAAGTGTGCATAGGAAGAACTATCTGTTGAGTTCGGGAATAAAATAATTACTGAATACTCTGTAGAAGAAGCTCTACAAGGTGTGTATCGAGAAAAAATAACACTAGTAGGGCGAGAAGTATTTCTTTCCAAGAAATCCTTCGGATCTAAGCTTGATGAAATCCTAGAAACGCAAGGAGTGCATGGGAGATCGAAATATTCAAGGAGATCAAGCTCAGAAGGAATAACACAAGGAGTGCGCCGGTGACAAACTTATTCTAAATCCTAAGGCTTAGAGGAGACAACACAAAGAGAGCGTAAGAGATGGACTTTTGCAAAGTCCAAAATCTCAGGAGAGATATCCTTTTCAAACATGTAGGCAAGACCCAGAGGTCAGGTTCACATGAGAAATTTCAAAGGAAAAAAAAAGATTTGAACACTTTCAAAATATTCCAAGTCAGGAGAAGGTGGAATCTCAGGAGGAGGAGTGACAACAACCATTATATTGGTTATGGGAAAGGATCCTAGACCGTTATATCAATGTCTAGTGACATAAGGAATCACAGAGGAGGAAAAAAATCTCAAGTGTTGGATCTGAGCATAGAGGATCAACCATCGTCTAATCACAAGAAGGTGTGCGAGCTTTAATGCTTTGTGTACATGGAGGACGGTGGACTCACAAAAGTTGTGAAGTCCCAAACTCATTCGGGACTGTCCATCATTAAGAGGATGTGTGGAGAAAATCCATCAAGTTCGGATGAAGGCACTCTGATAGGAACAAGTGCACAGAAGGTTGAAACACCCAAAGCGCGAAGAGTCGAAGGGCCGAGAGTCATCGATATGCAAAGGGACACTTGTCAACATATTGTGAGCTCTGGGTAAGTTGTAGTGAGGTTTTAATTGAGAACTGAGATCGTCGAAGATTGGAGTGGTTAAGGGTTGTTGATCCCAGAAAGAGCATCGTTGATCTGTGAAGGGACACGTGGAGGACAGAGATTCACTTCATTAGACAACCATTAAATGACCATTGGATGAAGAGAGGACATGTGTTAGAATATCAATCACTCTAGAAGATTTCACTTTGGATATTTGTGGTTGTTGAGATTTGAGAATGCCGAAGGCCAAAATCCAAGAAACAATGAGATCCATTGATGCGAAGGAGGCCATGGGATGCTATATCTAGGACTCCAAGGAAAGTGGAGGAAGGATAGGTCTGAATACCTATAGAAGATCTCGATCATTGATCAAGGAGGGAGAAGAAGGACCATTGATCTGATTGAGGAGGCCAAAGTCTCGAAGCGGGAGCACAACCATTGATTAGGGAGAAATGTGTCAGTAGATATTCCACTCTCGGAGATACCCAGTCAACAGAGGCAAGAATTTTAAAATTGAGATCCCCAAAGGTCAGACTTATTGACACTGGAAGTCACCTCTGGATTGCAGTAGAGGTAAGCCAAAGGCCCATCAATTTGTATGTCACAGTAAATAAATTTAAGGGTGGTATAATGGACACAGTCTCAAGATTATATCGCTTTAACTTAGAAAACTAGGTTGGTATGCATGCATAGACAAGTGAGGTCTTGATGAAACTTCAACCAGTCATTTGTTTCATAATGGTGAGTAGGGGGAAGAAATTAAAGAAGACCAAGTTGTTTGTTGTGGACGTTCGGTCTTTCGGAAGCCAAAGGAGAAGAAAACTCAAAAGACAACATCTTCTTGGCTCATAGATACATGTAACTAAATGAAATTATCATGAACTGAAATCAATCATACATCACGATTCAATAATAATTTCCCGACTGGATCATCCATGCTTGGTTCATTCAGTGTTGGAAGGAAAGCAACAAAGGGAATTGATTAAAACCGATAGTGGTGTCACTGTGATAAAAAATACATCACACAAACATAACTATCCTCAACTGTCTCTTCCATGCTCGAGTGTTCTAATACAAACGTTACAAAGAGATGAAATGGAAACTAATTTTCATTAGACAAGAAATCTCAAATGCATAACATAACCAGAGAACCAAAGGATTTTACTAAAACTTTACAATCGGGAGCTTCACTCAACCATCGACACTAACAAAATGGAATAAATGCCTACATATACTTAGAATTGGCTCCCCTGCTGAAAATGCGATCATGTCATGATTTCAAGGCTTTGCGTTGGTGCATTTCTCTATCAGGATATGCATGCAAATGTTAGCTAGACTTCCCATGCGGTGTTTTGTCAGACGTGATCTTTGTCAGCCCTGACTGATGTCATGTCTCTGTGATTTGTCTCTTTCTGGAATTCTATTTAAGGAAGAAGACGATGTCTCGCCTACCTCCCTTATTTACATTAAATACTTCATTAGGATCTTAGTGGGAAGAGTCAATGCCTACACTGGATGACATGTGGTTTTCCCTTTGTTGTCTATTTCTTTGTTGAACTACTACAAGGGGACCCACATGAGGGACATGGATGAGGATATGGCAGGGGTGATATCTCCATCGACGCGGAGGTGAGGCGAAAGACGCCCATGTCGACAATCATGGCATATGGAAGGCGACATGGAAAATATGGGTGGCGGAAAATGTGGGTGTTTCACTGGGATATGTTGGCGATGAAATGGCACAAGTTGATGAAATGGGGGTAGAGAAAAAGGTCATAGCATTGGACGGGATGGGGACCATATGCCTAGAAGGAGGTGAGCAGTAGAACACTTGGTAGGAGATGGTAGGTGGGAGAGATAAGGGACATGGTCTGAGGGTGAGTGGAGGAAAGGTGAATCATCATGAGATGAGGAGGGAGAGAGGGAGATATGATAGGCAAAGGTGAGAGACAAAGTGGAAGAAAAATGGCAGCAGGGAGTAGTAGCGGTAAAGGATGGTTGTAAGCGCTCTACTCAAAGGGGGTAGGAAACGGTAAGAGGTTTTAGGCCAGGGGGGGCCCTAGTTAAGGAGAGAGAGACATGTTAGTCAGGGCCCCACATTTTAAAACCACCAACTCGGACCCCCCCCTTGTTAAAGGAAGAATGTCGAGCGGGGGGGGGGTTCGATATGGCTACTACGCACACAAAACTTAGGATAAGTGGGTTTTAGCCTACTTCTTGCCACTTTGTTTTTTGCCAAAGGGGGCGATTTTGTAGGAAAACACCCCCTTACAAATAAATGTGATAACATTAGGCTCCATGGGGGATGGCTTGCTCCCTGTGAGATGGCAATAACTCTTCTGCAGTTTCAGTGCCTTTTTGTTGGGTTATGGAGTCACTTATAAACTAAAAACAAAAAAAGAACAACAATATTTACAAATACATGGGAGCCACTTATGACTCAAATAAAGAACTTCTTCAGAAAATGCCCATTTATAGGGCCACCAAACACTTCATCGCTATCCACATTCTGTAGCCTATATGTATTATTCAGATATATCTCAGATATTTTGAAGGGTCCAATCTAGAGGGATTCAAATTTATCATGCTTTCCATTGTCTTGTCTGGGTGAATCCCATTTAAGCACTAGATCTCCCATCTATAAATCGTCTTTTCTCGCCTTTCTGTCAAATGCTTGTTTGATCCTCTGCTGACAGACATGAGCTCTATTCATCACCTTCTCTCTATTTTGTTGGGCTTCTACCAGTTGATGAATCCTTCTGATCATATCGTCAGGCTCTCCTTGATAATCCTGAAGAAATTTTGCTACGGGTAGGGCCAGCTAAGAAGGAAAATGACTTATGTCCCATATACAAGTTGGAAATGGGAGATGCCTAGGGATCTCTTTGGTGTCACTCAATCAACCCATAGAAAAAATTTGAGCTTTGAATCCCATGCCTTATTGTTGTCCTCCAGTAGTCTCTTGATAATCTTAATAAGGCTTTTATTAGAAGACTCTGCTAGTCCATTACCTTGGGGATAATAGGGGGTAGAGTGGATTAATGAAATCCCAAACTGCTCGCAGAATTTGATCAATGGATCATACTTTAAGGATGGATCATTAACAATGATGATTTTATTTGGAAAACCAAACCTTATAATAATATCCTCCAGGAAACGAATGATCATTGTATGAGAGGCGCTCCTTGTGGGGATAGCTTATATCCATTTACTGAAATAATCTGTGGCAGTTAATATCCACCTATGTTGACCACTTGAAGTATGATGAATTTTCCCAATGAAGTCTAGTCCCCACTGCTGAAATGATCTTAAAGCCACCACAGGCTTCAATGGTTGGGACTTGAGTTGTTGTTTTCCAGAGAATTTCTGACATTTAATACAAGCCCTGATTTTTGCACAGACATCAATGAACATAGTAGGCCAATAGTATCCATCCCTGAGAATTTTGTGGGTCGTGGTTTTCCAGAAATGGTGTCCCCCACACAAGCTGACATCAAACTCAAACATAATTTTTTGGGTCTCTTGTGGGTCTAGACATCGCAGAAGCACTCCTAGAGGGTCTTTCCAATACAAGAGCATGTCAATAAGGTAATATCTGATTTCTTTGTGCTTTAAATCTCTTGGCTTGATCCTTTCCATACCATCTAGGGGTCGCAACTCCTGTAGAAAATATATAAGGTCTTTATACCAGGTGCACTTAGCCAATGGGGGGTTTTCTTGAGAGATTTTGTTAGACAACTTAGCTTGTTGATCTTATGAGAAAGTGTGGATGAATTTAACCCCCAAATATTTACAATTAGACTCATCCAATATCTTGGCTAAACCTTGGCCTTTAACTAGTTTGGTGGGCTTTATTTCAAGATCAAACTCAAGGATTTTGGCAATCCACTTGCTCCTTCTCCTGTCTATATCAGGATGAATGAGAATGTCCTTCACCAAAGATGAAGGAACATATGCAATGATCATTGAATGCAAAACATAGATTCTAAAAGATTTAAGAGCCTTCACCAAGGCATAGGCATGTTTCTCCATTATGTCATATTTTGTCTTTGCATCTCTCAATGCCCTGCTAAAAAATGAAATTGGTTGCTCTAGCCCTTCAACATTATTCTGCAATAAAACAACTGCCACCGTATTAAAAGAAGCAAAAGAAAAAATAAAAAAATATTTGGAATAATTAGGACTGACAAGCACAGGTGCCTCAGTCAATACCTTCTTGATTTGGCTGAAGGATTCTCGGGATTCAACACTCCATTTTACTTCATTTCTGTTTCTAAGCAAGTCTATGATATGCTTCACCAGTTCAACAAAATTTGAAACAAACACCCTCAAGAAATTAATTTTGCCCAGGAAGGATTGAACCTCTTTCTTGGACCTTAGGAGTGATAGGGTTTGGATCGTTTCCACCCTGTTGGGATCAATTCTAACCCCCTCAATTGATACTATGTTCCCCAATAATTTCCCTTCCCTCATGGAAAACAATGATTTCTTGGGATTCAAAGAGAGACAAAACCTCTTGCATTTCAATAAGACCTTCCTCAAATGACAACAACTCTCTTTATCAGATCTGGAAAACACTGTTCTGTCATCCAGATATATGACTACAAACTTATCCTTCTCCCCAATGAAGGTGATATCTGTAGCTCTCTGAAAGGTTGCTCCTGCATTCATTAATACAAAGGGCATATTGGCATACATGAATGTACCCCAAGGAGTGGTGAGGGTTGTTTTTTCTATGTCCTCCAGTAAGAAAAAGATCTAAATGTAGCCCGAAAATCCATCAATCATGGAAATCTTGGACGCACCTGTCACCCTCTGCAATATATGTTCCATCTTTGGAAGTGGGTAATTATCCTTCCTAAAGGTCCTAATCAGATTCCTAAAATCAACACAGAGTCTGATTTCTCCACTCTTCTTTCTTATTGGGACTAGATTGGCTATCCACTCAGAATATCTCAGAGGCACAATGATCTGAGCGTCCAAAATATTCTTCACCTCCCTTTCCATAATAGGAAGCAACATAGGATTTATCTGTCTCAACTTCTACCTAAATGGTTTGGCTTCCTTCTTCAGGGGGATCTTGTGTTCAATAAAACTGGTGTGATATGTCCTGAGGTCTTTCTAGGTCCAGGAAAACACATCAAAAAATTCTTTTAATAACTCAATATACTTGGCCCTCTGCTCTCTTGATAGGCTTCTTGACAATTTGAAAAAATTTGGTTCTTGCTCTATGCCAATATTGCACTCAGCCACATCAACATCATTATTTGATATTTTACCCTTTACTACCACATCATTTCTATCAAATAATCATTCTAAAGGGACTATCCCCTTTCGGATGTCATTTCTAGGCAACTGGATGATATGATAGTCAACAATCTTGCCTAGAAAAATATCATCATGAGGACCCACTCCAGAGTCATGATCTTAATCAATGTGCAACACTGAAAATTCATCAACTGTCTCAAGGAACCTTTTTATCTCAATATCATCCTCAAACACCTTCCAATGCTTGATATTGTCAGGTATAGAGGGCGTGTATTTCATTTCTACATCATACCTGAGTTTAGGAGGTAGAGGGACTTTGAAATTGGTTGCCGAGGCATCCAAATAATTGGCCACTATATTTTATTCTCTAGGGATGAATGAAATGTTGAAGGCCAAGAAAAAACTGTCAATCAGGTCCCACACTTCATTTATGTAACTCCTGAGCCGAGGGTATTTGTCTTGGTAAATATTTCTAACTTGGTGAATAATTAACTCAACATCGCCAAACACTACTAACTTTTCAATCCCCATGTCCTTTGCAGCTCTCAATCCAAAAACCAGAGTTTCATACTCTGCCACATTGTTGGTAGCTTCAAATTCTATTTTGTATGACAAAGATATGATTTTCTAAGAAAGTGAAAAAAATACCACTCTGGCACCAACTCCTTCCCCAAAAGAGGCTCCGTCAAAGAACATTTTCTAAACAAGGGTAATTGGAGGAGAATCTTCCCAGAGGGTGGGGGACTGCTTTATGATTTTAAGGGGAGACTCAAGAGAATTAGTGAGCTATAATAGGCTAGATCCCAAATCAATATCTAGAACGAAAATAGGTTGATTGGTGGGGTTTTCTTCATCACTGATAATGTAGCCCAACTGAGCTTCCCTGTACAGTCTCCTATGCTCCCCTATGAACACTGGAATGATATCATATGTGAGGTCCATTTGTAATGTTCCCCCAATCCTTTTTATCCAAGATATTGACAATAACATGCTGAACTTGGGAGAAACATCATTGATGCAGGAGCATCTCTTCACATCAGCCAACCACGTCAGCGAATTCAAATCGCGTGTTAAAGAGAGGCGCAGTCCTCATTTAAAATTTGAATGAATTTAATTAAATGATCTAGGTTGTTGAGCCATGAAGTCATGCCTTTGTGAAGGCATAGATTAGATAGGCATTAGATATTTGTAAGGCTGAGATTAGATCCGATGCTGGAATAGACAACCCATTCAATGTAATTGTATAGGGTAGGTAGATTGGAGGGAAGAGCTCTAAGAACTCCCTCAGGTAAAAAGATCAAGGGGGGATCTCATTTGGTAAGAAGGGAGGATAGAGAAGAGAAGAGTTGAGACCTTGTTACAGGTGGTGCTCAGGAACACCTTGTAAGTACAGGCATTTTCCATATTTAATACAAATAACAGTTTTTCCTGCATCTTTCATGTGTTGAATGAATGTCTGTGAGTGTTTTGCATATGATATGAATGAATGTTGTAGATGTATGTTGTAGGTTTACATTCGCAGGAGTGTGTTCGATTTCCAGGGTTAGAAGTCTTCGAGGCTTCACACTAGGAGGGTGTGACAGAACGTTGGGGGTTCTGATAGCCATGCACAGAAGGTGCATTACTGAATTCTGCGGGTTCAGACAAAGACGTTTTGTAGGCACAAGAACTGGAATCAACAACTCAGAAAAGACCTGTGAGGTTGATGAATACCTCAGGAGGGAAGGTGGTGTAGGAGATACACAGTTGCAGTCAGAATCACTAAGGATTCTGAGAGCTCTGCCAAGTGGGCATTGAGCACATGCATAGTGATGCATTGAGAAGAACTCTGTTGTGAGTTCAGACAGGAGAACCAGAATCTCTGAGGATTCTGAGAGCTCTGCCAGGTGGGTATTGAGCAGGGGCATAAGGTGTATAGAAGAGTACAGAACTATTGGACGGTATGCAAGAAGATACTTTGCCAAGAGGGCATTGAGATAGTGTGCAGGTTGACACAGAGAAGAAGAGAACTCAGTTGAATTATGGAATTTGAAGGAAGAGTCCATTTAGGGATCTTCATAGGGTTGTTGAACACCTTGAAAGACTTAGCAAAGGGTTTCTTGAGGGAAGAATAGCCAGGAGGGCATCTGAATTCTTCATC
>SNQJ01S0031932.1:120168-135005 GCA_010110895.2 Picea sitchensis | reverse complement strand
TTGTATAGTCCCATGCGAATGCTTCATTATGTTCAAGAAGTAATTTCATTAATTGTTGTGTTTCAGCATCTGTCAGGTTAGGGTTTATGTTCAATGTTTTGCCAGGTTCAATTTCTACTGGTATGCTTTTAGAAGAGATGGTGGCAGATGTTTGAGGTGGGTTTTCAGAGTTAAGGTTTTC
The DNA here is from genome assembly GCA_010110895.2 of Picea sitchensis. Taxonomy (NCBI): domain Eukaryota; kingdom Viridiplantae; phylum Streptophyta; class Pinopsida; order Pinales; family Pinaceae; genus Picea; species Picea sitchensis. The sequence continues at coordinate 134,824 of SNQJ01S0031932.1, read as the reverse complement.
CTGATTATATGACTCCAACAGTGCAGCTAGTTGGTTATGAGTTTCTGGAGTCACAGAGGAGGGTTCACAAATAAAATTATTAATTAATTCATTCTCAGTGGCATCTTTAAGGCTTAAGGCTTGTCCGATAGTCAAGATGGGTTGAGTAATTTGATCATCAAAGTCTACCCATACCGAATTATCATTATTAATCAAGGGTGTATCATGAGGATAGAGGGTAAGCTGTTTAGTCTCGTAACCATTGGAAATTGTCATTGAACCTGATCTACAGCTGATAAAAACATCTGATGTGGCTAGCCAAGGCCTGCCCAAAATTAGAGGGTGGCCCCCCAACTTTTTTTTAGGTTGTAATACCACAAAGTCAACAGGATAATTCCAGGATTCCACTGAGATAATTAGGTCTTCAATGAATCCCTCTGGTTTGATTGTAGAACGATCAGCTAATTCTAGGATAGTTGGGGTGTCTCTGATTTCATTTTGCAGTTGTAATAGTTGTGAGGTTTCCAAAGTCATAATATTGATAGCGAAAACTAAGTCTACCAGGACTCGAGGGATTATCATTTTTCCAATTTGTACTGAGATGGTAGGGTGGCCGGGATCACCATATTTAAATGGGGGAACTTTACCTGACATTAGTGCAGACAAGTCACCCATAACATGGATTGTGAGGGGATCCTTAATTTTCCTACCAGGTTTCTTAACACAAATGTCTCGCATAGTCTTGGCATAAATTAGTACATCTCGGAGTGCTTTTAATAGAGGGATTTTGACATAAAGATTTTGTAATTCCCCTAGAAGATTGAATGTCGGTGGCTCAGGCATTTTAGTCAAAGCTAAACGCTAAGGAAATGGTGGTTTTGTTGTTTCAGTAGCAGTGTTAGAGGATGATTATACCTCTTCAGGTACATCATGCTCTTTTGTTTCCTCTTTATCAGAAGAGGTAACATCAGCTATGATAGGTTCTACTATTCTCCCAGATAGTAAATGAATATCATTGCATTGTGCAGGGAGAAGAGAAAATGTAGGCTTGTTATGAATATCAATGCACTGCACAACTTTATTATTGGGGTTAGGGTTAGGTTGTACAGGTAGTTGGGGCCTCATTATTTGATTGTTTGGTGGGGTACCTAATGGTAAGGAGAGTGGTTGCAGAAATTGTGATTGAGGTAATTGATTTGGGAAGGGGGGTTGTTGTCCTCTCCAATTTGGATTCCATTGGTTCTGATACGGTTGTTGTTGTTGTGGAGGCCAAGGAGTCCACATTGACGGATCAACAAAGGGTGGGTTAGTTTGTTGCATGGGTGGGTAATTTCATTTGATTTAGGTATTGCATTTGATTATAGGGAGGGTAATTCATTTGATTAAAATAAGGATAGTTATTCCAATTATTAGAAGATGTAAATGGAATGTTAGGATTCATAACTTGTCCCCGCGGTTGCCATTGCCTTCTCTGTGTCAACAGATAGACAACTTCAACTTCTTCATCAGTTGGTTGTAATGCTGCCTTGATACTTGGTAAAGAAGGACATTGTTGAGTTTCATGATCTTTACCACAGATGGTGCAGATTGGCTTTTTGTCCAATGGGCATTCCCTTCGTGGGTGATTGTCTCTGCATTTAGGACAAAAGATGGACAGAGCTGCTTCTGCTTCGGCTTGTTTCTTTTGAATCTGTAGGGTATCAATTTGTGAGGCAAAAGAGCTTAACATTTCAGTTTTAAAACCTTCAAGTAAATTACCTATTTCAGCTCTTTTTGCTCCTCCACTGGCTGATTTTTGAACTATTGAGAATGTGGTATCCCTGCTATTTGATCTATTCCTTGAAGCTCCTCTTGAACATCTTTTACATAGGTTAACAATTTCATCGTATGATTCTTTAGATATGTCCCATTTTCCAAGCATATTCATCATATCTAGACAGTCATCCCTTACTCCTTTTAATAATATTGTTTTAAGAATATCCTTACTTACATCGTGGTGACTGGATCTTTGTAGATTATACTGTAGCCTTTCTACAAAGTCCTCCATATTTTCATCCTCTTTCTATATCATCTTAAATAGTTCTTCCCTTTTTTATCTTGTTTAGCAATAGTCCTGGTATTTATGCAGGAATTTTTGTTTCATCTGATCCCATGTTGTGATTACATGGCTCCAAGACTCATGAACCATCTTAGTGCATTTCCTTTCAATGTTGCTGGAAATAGCTTTAATTTTTTAGCATTGGAAATGTAATCATAACTTCTGCATAATATGTAAAACTCAAAAAGGAATTCATCATGATCCTCTGAAGACAAACCATGAAAGTTAGGTAGTGCTGAGAGTGGAATGTTCTTCATGGGAGCTACCCCTCTAGGAATAGCACCAATAGGAAATCCTAATGGGGAAAAAGAGTTTTCATCATTTACCTCTCTTTCAGGACCTGCCTGTTCTTCATGATGCAATTATTCATTATACTCATCCATGTTTTCTTCTGTTTTCTCCCCTGCTGTGCTTGCTCTGTCCTCAATGTTTCCTACTGGTTTCTCGACTGTCTTAGGACTCCAAACCTCTTTCCCCGTTTCAAAGTTTTCTTGAAAGGAAGGTTGGGACTTTGGTTTCCGAGAGTTTTGTCATTGAGGAGCAACAGATTCAGATTTTGATACAATCTCGTCAATATAAGTCTTTCTTCCTCCCCTTACTTTGCCCCCGCCACCTATAGGGTCAGTGTCTTTGGGGTCTCCGCGTCCTCTCATGCAATCTTTGTATCTGAAAAATCATAAGTTCTTTTGAAATCTATAATTACCTTCCCCGACAACGACGCCAAAATGTTGGTCACTATAATTGCTTATTTAACTAAACAATCAAGTGCTACATAAATTGTCAACCCAGGGAAGTCTGTTTATTTCAAAGGTAATCACGCACTGTATATGCCCAATCTCAAAAGAAATATAGAGTTGTAGTAAAAATACATTAATCACACTTTGCCTTGAACAAACTGAAGGTCTACTTTAAATTACAGGAAATCAACCTACCTATTGCAGAGTTCAAAGTTAAATAAATAATTATCTAAAGAATCCTGGATTACATTTAAGAAAATAACAACAAGATGCTACAAAAGGAAAGACCAACTATTCTGTAACAGAGAACATGACCCTATTCCCCAAGAAGGAATCTTCAGCACCTGTTTCCGATCATCACACTTTCATGAACTCATTGCTAACTGAAATGATTGACACACACTGAAGGCTAACTATCTATTAACAGAGAACAAGACCCTATTCCCCAAGAAGGAATCTTCAGCACCTGTTTATGATCATCACACTTTCATGAATTCACCAAACAAGATTGCTAACTAGAATGATTAACATTTACCCAAGCATGAATTATATGAAAACAATGTAACAACCAATAAAGTAGAGTTTCAACAAGACATAGTTCAGTAAAGTAGTGTTTCAACAAAAAAAGATTTAATCAAGGCATGAACAGAAATAACACTAACACACTACATAGCTAATGGGTGAATCTTGTGAAGAAGGTGGGCCCTCCCTTCTCACAATATTCCCCTGAAACGAAAGGAACTAGAGAGAAATGCTTAGAACAATCTGTTATTCATCTGTCAACTATGTCATATTACAATCTGAAGTAAAACACGTCCTTCTCTGTAAATCCTTTCTTAGCCCAAAAAGAAGATCCTCTCTAATGATGATTTCCTCTTATTTAAAGAGGAGAATACCCTCGATACAATTTGATCATCAAATTACATGTGCACATCTGAATCCTATTCTTAGTCAGATCAAATCTCTATACATGAATAGGATATCCTGGTCTTCCGTAACAAAATGCTATTACAATAGTTAAAAAGGCGTTGAGTGACGTGTTGTTGTTGCGGCTTGAGTAATAGCTTCCTTATTTATCTTCTTGCTACTGTTGTTGTATGTTGTTTCAACATCGCAAATCGCGGGTTGTTTCAACAACGAGATTTGCGTTCTGACTGTTTCAGCAATGTGGTCTCACGCATCAGTGATGGTTAATTCTGGCTCAAGGTGCGACTGTTGTGGTCAGTGTAACAACTTTGTTTTGCTGTTTCGACAACAACTTTTGTGTGAGTTGTTGTTTTAGCATCATAGACCACTGAGAGTGTAGCAACTTCTTCTTATGTGAGTTGTTGTTTCAACATCGTAGACCATAGAGAGTGTAGCATCTTCTTCTTGTGTGAGTTGTTGTTTCAGCATCGTAGACCACGGAGAGTGTAACAACTTCTTCTATGTGAGTTGTTGTTTCAGCATCATAGACCACAGACTGTTTCAGCCATAGGGTTTGCGTGCTTTGACTATTTCAGCAACAAGCCTCAATGCTAATCTGCAGTTCGAACTGTTTCAGCACTTATATATTTATGATCAACGGTTAAGTACGAGAGTAATGTAAAATTATATGAAAAACATATTAAACATATAGTAAAGAGAAGAGACGTTATATACCTTTGGAGAGATAGGGTAAGGTGATAATATAAGTTTAAATGTGAGTGGAAAAAGGATGTAATGGTAGCAAAAAGTGTGAGCAAAAAGGTACATTGTAGGGTCCTAACACCAATGTCACCTCGATGTAGGTCCCACACTTCAAGGGTGACTAGGTCACTCTACGGAGGTGATCCCGATGAACCTAGGGGGATTGAGATGGAGATGGAGGGAAATGGAAGTGAAACACCTAGGGGTCAATTCTAAGTGGAATAAAAGGTAGGGATAGATGCCTTTCAAGTCAAGTAATTACTGCCCCAGGGTGTAATACTTCTCTAGATGATTGTACCTGCCCAAGACACAAGAAAAGACACTTTGCAATGATATATGTTAGTTGGATCAGGAATTTAAGCTTGTTGTCCCTAATTTTCAACATTAGATAATAGTGTATATCATTAGGTAAATGGTACTATAATGTTCTCAATAAGTGCTAGAGATCAAGTAGAAAATACAAGAAAACGACTAGCTAAACTCAAGATGAAAAGCCAATATTCTAGCACAAAAGATAAGGCTATTGTAAATACTTGTCTGCAACAAATTATATCATCCTTATGGCTATAAAATTCAATGTATTATAGCAAGAAAATCAGCCACTGAAATCCCCTCAAACTTTGCCAAAAAGTGCGCTAGACCAAAGAGAGTAAGTGTGCAAACTTTTAGCAAAATCCAACGGTTGATAAGAGAGTTATTTAAACAAATGAGTTAGGGTTTCTACAGCCCTAATGGTTGAAGATGTAATTTTGTAATATAAGCAAGAAGTATCCTCTTGATGGAGACGCCCTAGTGGTTGTGAGGTGCCCACGGCACAAGGAATACAATCCACTTTGCAAGAAGTAAAAATGACCAAAATCCACGTTTCCCTATGCAATATTTTATTTCTCCAATGCAATAATAAATGACTAGTGCCTTTACTATTTAGTTAATGGGGTCATGAAAATAAAAAGGTAGAGAAACTACCTCCTTGGGGGTGTAATCCCTTTTACTTCCCAAGGCAAGTTTCTCTAGCTAGGGTTTAATCCAAGAGGGTGTATGCCCTTATACTTCTCTTAGCAAACCCTTGTTAAAGCAATAAAATGCAGTATAAAGTGATAAAGACTATGGTGGGCGTGTATGCCCTTATACTTCCCACCTAGTTCCTAGCACAATAACCTTGACTTGAAACAAATGATAGCAAGAGAGTAAAACCATACCAATTCAAGGAAAAATGCCAATATAATCCACCACAATAGCAAGAGAAAATCCTTCCAACGCTAGTTCATCACTCCCATCAACCATAACATTAAGAGAACCATAAAAAGTGCTAAAGATATAAAAGAGCCAAAGATAGCTGAAAATTTCAGACCAAGTCCTCTCACAAGAGGGAGAGTTATGATTCAAAATGAGATCTTATGATCTCCATTTGTACAAAATGTAGCTAACATAATTTGTCCACGAATTAAGAAGTAAACCACAAGATTATGGGTCAAAAACCCTAATCTTTCCCCCTTAACAAAGTAATATTAAACAATTCACTTAAAATTTCACTTTTTGCACAAATAAAACCCTAATTTAGGAGGACGTCACCACTTTAGGGGATTTTTTGCTACTTTGAGTAAGTCGTTGGTGTTGGAGAAGCATGGATAGGCCTCTAAAGGCCACATGTCAAGCATATAAGAACTCTCATCATGGTGAACACCCTTCTCCTCCTCAAACGTCCATGTTTCAAAAGAGTGGCACCCCACCACCATGCCCTAGCCCCAAAAGCATGAAGTCAAGCTCAAAAGTAGAACGTTTTCCCCCTCCTGGGAAAATTGTTTGGCAAGGGTTGGGCTAGGATCTCCAAGTCATCATCAAGGTCATCCAAGTTTGATCTCTCTCATCCGGCATACGGGCCCCTAGAATCGAACCTATGGGCTTCTGGCCCCATGGAAGCCCAAGCTAGGCTTGTTCTCCCAAATCTATCCACCAACTAGGTCCTGCAAAGACAAATGAGCACGCCCTCCAAGGATATCAAGTCATAACATCATGATAAGTGAATCGAGTCAATAAATAATCCATCTAAGCATGTGCATCAAATATCACTATATCAAACAATTAACAACTCAAAGACACTATGTGACTTGTCAAGCTTAAATATGGGAGGGTTGACGAGGTGTCTTATTGGGTAGATCTTGCCCTAGGTCAAGGAGAGTTTCCAATAAATCCCTCTCTAAGCCATGTAAGGTGGATGAAGTGGTCGAGGTGAAGACTCAATGGGCATAGGGCTCGTGACATACAAGGGGTCATAGTGTCTCATTCATGGGTTCCTTTTTAGAGGGTGTGTGGTACCTTTGTTGGCAATGCACTTTTTCCAATCCCATATATTTTGTTTCATAATAGCATAAGGAGAGATTGAAGGTCACTACCCTGGCATGTTGACCAGGTGATGGAAATGTCACCCACAAACAACTAATGGAAATGATAAGGTTGGCTCGTGATGAGACTCCCTTTCTCCCAGCCATGCAACTGAGAGACATTGCCCTAGTTTGGTGACCAGATGATGTCAATGTCATACCACTAGATATCCATGGACATGATAGTTTGGCTCGTGATGAGACCTCATATCCTTCAACTAACCTTTCAAGCATTTATTTATTATATTGTGCATCCCCTTTATTCAAAGATAATAATTTCATTGCTTTCTTGGGTGATCCTTGGGAGAAGAATCTAGAAGGTTTATATACGGCTTTTATCTTTTACCCAACACCAACCCCTATGGGCCTTTAGCCCCTTCTTTCCATAGAATGAGGGACAACCATTTCTTGGGTCAATATACCCTAAAATCCCAAGAGATAAGGAAATGGAGGGGAATAATGATGGAAAGTGGTAAGTATGGTTAGGAATGGTACGATGGCTCATTAAGGGAGTTCCAAGTAGCAAACCCATCCCCAAGGAAAACCACTTACTAGGGAACAATGCCAACCACCAAGTAGAAGCATGGAAAAAGGCATAATGTCCAAGCACATATCATGAAATCTGGAGCAATCTAAGATACAACATAATCAAATGGATTAAATATTGAAATGATGCTCACCATAATACTGACTTGTACCTCATGGAGCAAGGCCCACTGCCTTCCAGAAGCCAGCTGGTGTGGTGGATGCCATATGCAAACCTATGACCATCTGTGGTGGTGAGTGGGTTTTCCATCTGTGAAAAGGGTACTGTTGGTCATGTATTCCCTCGACACTCCATATCTACAACCTGAGGGCCTTGAGACATCATCTCCTTAGTTATCCACAAAATGGAGATAACATATGGCTTCTACTTCGAGACATGTGCTCGTTGTAGAGTGCATGAGAGCCACAACATCTGTTGGTAGACATGTGCCTACATGGAAACATCAAACTGTCAAGTGCAGGATGGCCTACTTTGTTCTCATATGTTGAAAATTCAAAACCCACTAAACTAGAAAAAAAAATGACATTTTTTTCAATAATTTCTAAACTAAGCATGAAATCAATATGCTAGTAGAGAAAAATGACAATGAGATGCATCTAAACTAATATGATCAATCAAGATGAAAATGTAGGGAATCAAAATGACTTACCTACTTACCTAGGGCCTTGGGGCCCTGACGATCACGTGTTAGATGATGTTAGTTGAAGTCATACAACCAGTTCAACCATTTGATCATCTCATCAAAGTATCTCCCCCTGTGCTTAATCATATAATACAAAAAATATAAGTCAAGCACATAATAATCATGAGTATGAACACACATATAATCGATCATGAAATAAAACTCATGAAGATGGGCGGGAGGGAGGAAATCCTATTGGAAAGAGAAACCATCAGCCTGATCATCCTGCCTGAAAGTGTAGCCACAAGACTAATCAATCCATGTCTTAAGGGGGCTACTATACATAGACGATGGCTCATCTTCATCTTCGCATAAATACTCACTACTTGTCAAGGGATGAGAGGAAATGAGAGATATGAATAATACTGCATGGTCTCTTGGAGAAGAGGGTAAGAGCTAAGGAACAGTCTCAAGGGTAGAAAGAACTGCCTCTTCCACTGTGAATCTCCATGGAAATATCCAAGATGAAAATACTTCCACTTTGAAGAATGAACCTCTGACTGCTTTGAGGTGGCCACGTCCTGGTATTTCTCAAAATATAAGCACAACGGTTGGAAGTCCTTATAAAAAAAATATGCATCCTCAAAAGGGTATGTACCAAAGGATGACTGGAGATCACTCTGAGTATGTTGTGACAAGCCATCCTCAAAGGGGCGGAACAAATCTGTAACCATATCATCACCAAGTTGCCAAACATCTGATTCATATATGTATGAGGATGACTCCTCTAAAAATGACATTTGAACCCCCTCTTCCTGAGAGCTACCCTCAATGTCATAAATGGGATCTCTATCAATAATGAAGCAACCCACATCCCATCTACGTCACCCAACCTATATGAAATCATCAATATGTTTGTCAACTACATATGAGGGATGTTCCACGGATTCATCTGCACAATAGGAGCTGATCACTTCCTCAGAAGACTGGATAGCTTCATTTTATTCAAAAGGGAAAGCAGATAACAATCTCTCATTCAGGCCTTCTGCGAGAGAAACTTCATTGAGATCACTTTGGCAGTTTTCTTCATTTCCATAGTAATGGAACTAAACATCATCAAGGTCTTTGAAAGGGTCACAACTCATTGTGTTCTCTTCTTAATGACTTTCTTCATATCTCTATTCTTCGAATACTTCTTCATCATCAAGGCTTCCTGAAACTCCTCCCCTAGAGTCTGATACTCTCTCAAATACTCTATAAAATCTTCTCCCTATCCTTGTTGTCCCTGATTTGCGGCTTGTTGTTCATCCCAAAACTGAGGCATGTGTGGTCTAGAGGTTGCTATACCATTAGACCCAATGTGATTCCATGTAGGGACATGAATATGGCTCCCCTCTTCACAATTTACATTATTTCCATGGCTTCCATTAGTTCCCCTTGAACCTTCATTAACCACAATGTTTTGGTTCCTGTTATCCCCCACTTTAGGGATAACTAAGGAGATTATGTCTCGAGGCCCACAGTTCCTAGACATGGAATATCGAGAGACAAATCAACTTGAGCATGTCCCTGGAGAGGCCATATTTTCTTTTATTTAGTGTCTCCACCTTGTCAGCAGCAATAGCATCCATCACCTTGGCTTGGTCCTGTAGAAGAGATGGATCTTTCTCCATGAGGTAATGAGTCTGGGTATCATGGTATGTGTCACTCTGATCCTCAAAAACTTTGAATATGTACATTTAGTACTTTTTGTTTCTAACGGGTGCTTGGATCTTATACTTATCCACTTGACCATGTCTAGGGGGAATGACATGATGCCCTAGTAAGCCTATTCCCATAGGTTTTGAGTTTCCACTGGGGGGATTCATGAAAACTCATCATCCACTCCAGGCCCAGAGGGTAAAAGCAGTTGGAAAAGGACAAAAGACTAAAAATAAAACCTCGAGATGCTTCGCCCAGCGATCCATGAGAAAGCAGTAAAAGGATTCTCAGCAAGAAACATAGGGACCCATAAAAATAATAAAACAAGACCTAGTCAGAGGATAGGGGGTCTCATCACGAGCCAGCCTATTAGGTCAATGGGCATCTAGTGGTATGACACTACTAGAAGTTGGTTACCATGCCATGGTAGTGTCTCTTGGTGGCATAGCCAAGAGAAAGGGGGTCTCATCATGAGCCAACCTTCTCATTTCCCTGAAAGTGCTTGTGGGTAACATTTCCACCACTGGTCACCACGCCAGGGAAGTGTCCCCTGATTAGATTCTTGAAATAAAAAGCAATAAAGAATAAAGATAAAAGGCATGAATGGGCTTGGAAGCATTTGCATCCAGGATAGGTGCAACTCACCTTCTACAAAGGCACCCAAAGGTAAGTCATACATTTCCCTACTATCACTGCCCCCCTTGTCCATACATCCCTTATCCACCTCATCCACTAACATGACTTGGATTTGATTTCTCCCAGAAACATCCCACATCCAGTGAACACTAGCCCAATAGGACACCCTGTCACTTTCTCAAAACTTGGCTTGTAGATTTGTATAATGTCTTTGAGCACTTGATTGAGTAAAAGGGGTTTTATGCATATGTTTAATAAAATTGATGATTATATGTGATTGACATTGCTATGATCCCTATGCCTTATGATCCCATGGAGGGCATATCTGTTGATGTGCGGGATCATACCTGACGGACAAGTACCATATTGGACAGGTACACGTGGGGAGATGATTAGTTCAGACCTCCATGGGGCTGAGAGCCCACCAGATGGATGTTGGGACCCCAGTAGGGGGCAGAGACATTTCAGAGGGTTTTCATCAGGGAAGAGGAGAATGTTCCACCAGAGGCAACTGAGCAGACCTGTACCCAGGGAGTGTAACATTCCCAAGCCAATTATTTGCTTGGAAACACTATCTAATCACTGTATTAATTGTTTATTGTTTGTGTATGCAGGTTGGCCACTGATATTTATGTAAATTCTAACCTTGTACAATATCTAATACAAAATGATATTCAGAAAAGAACAGAAAAGATACAATGGAAAATACAAACATTACACAGAGATTTTTCACCTGGAAACCCAAACTGGGAAAACCAGCATATATTATATTGATACATTGTGTTACATTGTTTACAATACAATATACATATAGGAGCTAGCGGCATCCAAAACCCTAACCCAATGACCTGGATTAGTCCAAAACCCTAATTCCTTAACCGGAAATAGAAAACCATCGGCAAAAAACCATGTGCCGAAAAACCACCTAATATCATGTGGTCCCAGAAATATGTCGGCCCGAAAAAAAAATTCCGGGGGCGCTGCCCCCGAACCCCCGTGCAAGCGGCTCCACCCCCCTCTAACCCAACAATTTCAGCCATAGGGTTTATTTCATTTATTCAGTCACGGTTTATTCAAGATGCAGTTCAATACATAAATATCTCAACAATACACAAGATATGGAACCACAAACAAAGATCTAATCTTTTATGATAAGAAAGCAAGCACCTGATACAATATAGAAGCAGATCTGGAATAGCTTCAGATGGCTTCAAGACAAGAATATGAGTTGCTACAAAATGCTCCCGGATATACAACATAAGCCTCCCAAACGATGAAATGCAAGATGAGCACTCCAATACAAAAACCAGGTTTTGGCCTAACCCTCAAGCTGCTGGTATCTCTTACTGAAGACCTTGAAGACCAAGGGTTCGAACCTCCTGAAGAAGAAGACTACCAAATGCCCCCAAACTCCACCAAATTATAGATCAGGGAAAGAGTAACCTCCTCCTAAAGTATAAATCCCAAATACTGATTCCTCCTCCTCCAACTGTTGAAACCCTAAACTGGTACGACCCTCCTGAAACCCTGAATATGGTCAAAAATTCAGCCTGGCTGGATGAGGCCTCTGAATCACTTGAAACTCTCTTGGATGATAGATCGGGCAGTCACAAACCCCTGAGAGAAGTTTCAAGATCAGATCTGAGGTATAGCCTCCTAGATATGAGAATCACTGAATCACCAAGACGTCCTCTCTCCTCCAAAACCGTACCAACCTGCAAATAATGATATGGACATGGTAACTCCTCAAAAAATCCTCCAAACTAACGGGCAAGGTCTTGTAAGAAAAACCCTAATGCCGAAATCTCCCAAAGCTCTCTCAATAAGCTGGATCGAACTGTTCCTCAACCAATGGTGCGCCCTTGCTGGAAAACCCTAATTGGTACGACCCTGTTGTCCTCCTGAATAGATGATGAATGTAGAATGGTGTGGGTGGAGTATTTCATCCCCGAGACCAAGCTTGGAACAAGGTGAGTGGAATCTTTCACCACCGATTTGTTCTCTAGGGTTTGTAATATCAAAACCCTCAAAACTGTATGCTCAAGAGAATCAACAAGAAAATACCAAAACATCCAATATGAAATGAGAGGTGCACCCTAGCCTTCCCTTTATACTTATTTTTTGTTTCTCTGTTTAGTTAAGGTAACCACTAGGGTCAAATCCTAACACAACTTCCAATGCTCTATTCCTTCATTGAGTTACTTCTTTCACCCTTTTTACCCTTTCCCTAAGTCAACTTTAAAATATAACATTAGTTTGGTTGACTTTTCCCCATTCTCTATGAGACTATGGTCTAGTGGGGATGCCTAGACCACTAAGTCTTCCTAGAACTCTTCATCAAGAGGTGGGGGACATTACAGTCTCCCCTGCTAGAAATTGCTTGTCCTCAAGCAATTCCAAACTTGTCTCTCATACCACCTGTTCATTTTCCCACGTGGCATCCTCAATGGGTAAATCCTTCCATATGATCAGGTACTCTTTGATGCTTCTCTTCCGGATCCTCTTCTCCCGAACCTCTAGTATCTCCTCAAAAATTAGAACCAGTTGCCCCTCTTCATCCAAAGGAGGTAGAACCTCAAGGGGTGTGATGTGTTGTCTGATGGCCCTCTTCAGGTAGGACACATGGAAGACATTATGTATCTTGCTTCCCTATGGAATCTCTAGCTCATAAGCTACGGCCCCTACCTTTCTGTTGATCCTGTAAGGCCCAAATAAACATGGTTGTAGCTTTTCTTCTCCACTTATTTTTATAGAAGCTTTCCTGTATGATTGGAGCCTTAGGTAAACTAATTCACCAGCCTCAAAAGTACACCCAACTCTGTGTTTATCTACTTGGACCTTCTGCTGGTTCTGTGCCCTTTGTAAATGATCCTTCATCTCCCTGAGGATATCCTGACTCTGCTGTACCCATTCCTATACCATCGGAGCCCTGCTTTCACCAAAAGAAATCTCCATGAAAGAGAGTGGATCATAGTTGTATAATACCCTGAATGGGGTCATTCCAATGGACATGTGATGGGTGGTGTTGTAGAAGTATTCCCCCGTGTAGTCTGAAGATCTCCCTGAAGAATAATTCAGCCACCTGTGTTGCACTGAAGTCTGTAGAAATGGAGAAGAAGTGTGAAAACTTCGTCAACCTATCCACCACTATGAAAATGCAGTCTTTCCCCTGTGCCTTTGGTAACCCCATGATGAAATCCATGGATATGATTTCTCACTTGTGCTCTGAAATGGGTAGGGGTTTCAGTAGTCTTGTCGAGTGAGTGTTCTCATCCTTATTCTCCTGGAAAGTAGTACACTCCTTGACATGACTCATCACATCCTCCTTGAGGCCCTTCCATGAGAACCTCTCCCTCACTTGCCTATATGCCTTACCAATCCCTTGGTGACCTGTCATTGGTGAGTCATGACATTCCTGCAACACTTTGGCCTTGAAGGCCGATTCAAAAACCAAAAATATTCATCCCTTATAATAGATGAGGCCATCAATGATCCTGAATTTATCATCCTATATTTTCCTGTCCATTACCTGACAAGCGAACTGATTCTTTACATATTCCATCACCAAGTGGTCCTTCCAATCAACATACACACCTATCATGGCATAAATGGATGGCCTCTTGGACAATGCATCAACCACCATGTTGTTCTTCCCTTTGAAAAATTCAATGTCAAAGTCATAGGCCTGTATTCTTCTTACCCATTTATGTTGCCTTTCATTCAAGTCCTTCTGCTCCAACAGGTACCTAAGACTATTATGATCTGATTTCACCACAAACCGTACACCTACTAGGTATTGTCTGAATTTGGCCAGAGCGTGCATGATGGACAACATCTCTTTGTCATAAATGATGTAATGTAACTCATGACCCTTGAGTTTTCGGCTCTCATAGGCAAGAGAGTGCCTATTTTGCATTAGTACGGCCCCAATACCTTCTCATGAGGCATCACACTCCAAGGTAAAAGGTTGGTTGAAATCTGGTAGGGCTAAGACTGGGCATGTTATCATCACCTTTTTCATCTTGTCGAATGAAAATTCGGCCTCCTCACTCCATTTGAAAGCTCCCTTCTTGGTCAAATCGATCAAGTGTGCACAAAGCTAAGAGAACCCCTTGACAAATTTCTTGTAGTAAGTGAACATGCCTAGAAACCCCATTAATTCTGTAAGTGTCTTAGGTGTGGGCCACTGTTATCCACATTTTTGGTTATCAAGATGATATTATGATTATGTCATGATGATGGAAGATCAAACTCTTCATTAAGAACATTTTCCTGAAGAAGGTTACA
>SNQJ01S0031932.1:88425-101548 GCA_010110895.2 Picea sitchensis | reverse complement strand
AAAGTGACACATACCATGATACCTGGACCAATTACCTCATGGAGCAAGAACCTCTTCTGATACAGGACCAAGCCGATGGTGATGGATGCTATTGTTGACAAGATAAAGCTGATGGAAGAAGAAAAGGATGGGCCCTCCAGGGTCATGCTCAAGTCAATCGTGCTCTTAGTACTCCATGTCTAGGACCTATGGGCCTCAAGATATGATCTCCTAGTTATCCCTAGAAATCTGGGATAACACACCCTTACTTTGTAATTTTGTGTTCTCTCCAAATCATTCCATATGCATATAACACTATCAACTTGATGCTCATTTATGCCCCCTATATCTTACTCTCCTTTTGATTCTGATTGGAAGATGTTTTCAGTGTCCTTATACCTCCTTCTTCTATAGATAGTTTGTACCCACCCAGAATCATCAAGTATCATGCAATGGACAGGCTAGCAGGAAAAACTAGCTCTGATACCACTGAAATGTTCCCACCCACTGCTAGTAAAAAATTCTACTTATTGCTATTCAGATAGTCTATTATTTTTTTATGTTGGAATTTCGTCAAACACTTTGAATGTAATCCCCTGTTACCCTTGAGATAACCCTTCTTGACTGTTGGTTTGTTTATTCCTTTTGTTGTTATGTTTCAGTGAGTATTCTGGGGAATTTTTTTTGTCAAACAGTTGGTAAACATACTTGAAATCCCAGTGTGTAGACCTTCATTTTCACTGTTGTAGCTTTTAGCGTGTATTTCTCGACTGTGTGTTTTGTCAAACACTTAACAACCACACTCCTAAAACCAATATAGACACTCTGTTGTTGTTGTTATAAGCATAGGTTGTTGTTGGGTTTATTTCATGTGGTTTTCAAAAGTTGATTGAGGGTTTAATGCCACGTATCATTTTCTTTTACATGAAAAATGTAACCGAAAGGTACTAACAAAAATAATCAAGCAAACCATTAAGACAACAAAGAAATGTCACAAAGATTTGGCTCTATTTATTATTCTCTGCCAGTCGATTTTAGAAGCCCATATCATCTCTACAAGAGAAATATATGCAACAGGAATCAACATACATATTTCATAGATTAAAGATGGCTCTGTTGTAGATAAAGTTGGGCCATACAAATAGAAAACTCAGCCTCCTCTTTGAGATCGATCTACCCACAAAATATTTGGCCCAACTCCAAAGCTACATCCTCCTCAAGACCAAAATCGGCCCTCCAGCTCCACAGAATTTGGCCTGCAATGAAGTCTCAACCTCCAGCAAAGGTACGACCCTGCCCAACTACAAATTCGACCCCTGCTCAATAGATTTTGGTCTCCTCTAAAAGATGGTGCTTCCCCACTCAAAGAAATCGACCTAGGAAGGATGGACATGGCTTCCCCACAAATATGGCACCAATACACAATGAAATTGACCCCAAGAAGAAGGAAACTCATTCTGCATATATAAATCAGCCTCTAGAAGTATGGAACTTGATCTCCCTCTTTAGAAAACTCAATCTCTACCCAAATAATTCAATCAAGAAATGCTGCAATGAAGAAATTGGCTTCCTCAAGCCACAAAACTCTACCAAATCCAAATATTGTCTTCAACGATGAAAGCCAATGAAGAATCTGTGTGATTATCCTCTTAGAGTGGCTAGGGTGGAATCTTTCACCACCAAAACCAATTATGCATAAGGGTTTTGCTGCAAAACCCTAGCCGTCAAGCCACAAGAGCTCTCTCCAATGTGATTAGTAAAAATTATCAGCATAATGAGATAAATGAACATTCATCTCTCTTTTATCCTTCTCACCCTTGTTTTTCCCACTTTCACCTTTTTGTGACCTTTTTAAATTTTAATAAAGTGATTGTTGGTAGGTTCCCCTCCTCATGATGAATGGTGTGTTATTACAATGTTGTTGCAGGGTATCACCATCACCCCAAAAAAATTTAGTACCCAATGACATG
Source organism: Picea sitchensis (assembly GCA_010110895.2). Classification (NCBI taxonomy): domain Eukaryota; kingdom Viridiplantae; phylum Streptophyta; class Pinopsida; order Pinales; family Pinaceae; genus Picea; species Picea sitchensis. The sequence goes on along the minus strand of SNQJ01S0031932.1, from coordinate 99,599 downwards.
GTGGGCAATAGGCTTCAGACAAAATTGGTGGTAACATAGGGGAAATGTTTATGACTGTTACATTATGAAACCCACATATATGTGTCTTGATTGCATTTACCCTAATTTCTACAAAATACTTTCATTTATTGTAGTTCCCCGTCCACCTGCACTCAAATTAGTGTTTTTTTTTTAAGTTTTATGAAATTGTGGTTTCCTTTAGCTTTGGCCATTAACTTTGGGTGGCCATATTGGAGTTTCTAAGGTTAAGTCTTGTTGGTCATTTATCAATGATGGTACATGTTACTGCATGAGCACCTGTTATGAGATATCATCGCTATTTTGTCACTCCACTATGCAATGTTTGTAGAGTTTATTTGTTGTGCCATAGGACAATATGTTCAGGCCTTGTTTTTCTATTTTTGAGCAATCCTACCTCTTGTTTTATTTGTAACAACACCAAAGATACTACATGTGACCATTTCTATTTCAGATCTGAGTCCAAACTCCCTCATATTGATTTGATTTGTCTGTTATCTACCTCCTCGTCATACCAAAAGATACCTACACATTAAAAAATAAGATAATCAATAGTTGGTAATAGTTGGGATGGTAAAAAATAAATTTGCTAATGGTTCTCAACATCTCTAGTCTGCCTACTTTGATACTAAATATTTTACGAGTTGATGGCAAAGTAGTTTTCTGGTATGCAACATTGCACATTTATGAATTGTATAATGTATTAACCCAACCTTTAATGCACATGGAAGTAAAGTTTCACTTGATTTCAGGGATATAATGTGGATTCCTCCGACATGACAAATGTTGCTTTTATAGATAGGGCCTTCACTGGACTAGAAAGAACTGTGCACACCGTGTTGGAAATTAAGTTCCTACGATCAAGGATGTAATGATCCCAAGCCAATTTTTTCGCTTGAAACCACTAACTACCTCTATTGTGTTTGATGTGCAGGTGACTAATGAAGTTGTCCAGTTATTAAGTGGTGTTTATACAATATTTGTCCAACACATGCAAGATCACAATACATTCAAGATATAGTAAACACAAGCATAGATCTGACCTTTATTATAAAAGCATGAATTAGATACAATAGATAGCCGATCTGGAATAATCCTCACATGGTCGGATATATAATAAGTATGAGCTGCTACAAAATGCTCCCGCCAATACAAAATATGCCCCAAAGGATGGATGATAGATGAAGACCAATACAAGTAAATTTGGATGCCAACTCCTCAATCTGGAAGATGCCACGCTCCAAATGGAAGGCTGAAACCCTCAATGACTCGGCCCAACTATAAGAAGACTCCAAATGAGCCCAAACTCTGACAACTGATAGATCTGGGTGATAGGAACACCCTCCTGAAATCTCAAGATGAAAGGCTAAGGCAAACTCCTCCAAACTCTGAATCTTCTAATGAAGCTACACCCTCCTGGATGCCTGGAACCCTAGGTAGCTCGACCCTGATGAGAGAAGTATCCAAATGCCCTGAAACTTCCCAGGAATGTAGATCGGGCTAGGAGAACCCTGTAGGAGAAGTTTTAGACTCAGATTCTAGGTGAAGCTCTCTAGATCTGAGATTTACTGAATCACAAGACGTCCCCTTGTCTCCATATTGTCCCAATCTGAAGCTAAATATTTGATAGTGATAACTCTCCAGAAAGACCCTCAAAATGATGGTGGGGCCCCTGCAAGTAAAACCCAAGTGACAGAATGGCCAAAGCCTCTCCTGATCAGCTGGATCGAACCCTTCTCTAGATGATGGTGCGCCCTTGCTAGAAACTCAAGAACAGTATGACCCTGCTATCTTCTTAATCGCTAGGTGGAAATATGTTGAGTGTAGAATGGTGTGGAGGAGTCTTTCATCCCCGATACCAAGCCGTGGAACAAGGTGAGTGGGTCCTTCACCACTTAGTTGCTCACAAGGGTTTGTACAACAAAACCCCCAAACTATATGCTCAAGAGAAATAACAAGAAATATACCAAATCCAGAATGAATAATAGGTGTGCCCCAACCTTCTATTTATACTTTTTCCTTCTATTCCTCTGTTGAGTTAGATTAAATCCTAGGGTTAACTTCTATTCTTTTATTGAGTTATCTTTTATTCCTTTTAACCTTTTTCTTCAAGTCAACTTAAGAATATTACCTTAGTCTAGTTGGCTTTCCCCCTCAGTGTGAGACTATGACCTAGTGGGGATGCCTAGGCCATTGAGTCTCCTCATCACCTCTTTATCAAGAGGTGGGGGACATTACAGTCTCCCCTGCTTGAAATTTCTTGTCCTCAAGCAATTCCAAACCTATTTCTCTTACCATGTGCTCCTTTTCCCATGTGGCATCCTCAATGGGCAAATCTTTCCATCTGATCAGATACTCCTTGATGCTTTGGTTTCTGAGCCTCTTCTCTCGGACCTCTAATATCTCCTCCAGAATCAAAACAAGTTGTCCCTCCTCATCCATGGGGGGTAATACCTCAATGGTTCTGATGTGTTGGCCGAGGGATTTCTTAAGGCAAGAGACATGGAAGATTTTGTGTATTTTTTTGCCCTGTGGAAGCTCCAGCTCGTAAGATACAACCCCTATCTTTCTGTTGACTCTGTAGGGCCCAAAGAAACGTGGTTGTATTTTATCTACTCCACTCCTTTTGATGGAATCCTGCCTGTATGGTTGGAGTCTTAGGTAGACCAGGTCACCAACCTCAAAAGTACAATCAACTTTGTGCTTGTCTGCTTGGACCTTTTGTTGGTTCTGTGCTCTCTGTAGATGATCCTTCAGCTCCTTGAGAATGTCTTGGCTCTGTTGTATCCAATCATGTACCATAGGTTCCCTGTTGTCATCGAATGAAATCTCCCCAAAATATAAAGGATCATATCCATACAAGGCCCTTAATGGTGACATGCCTATGGACGTATGTTCGGTAGTGTTGTAGCAGTACTCTCCTAAGTGCAACCATCTGGCCCACGCTTTCTGTTGTCCTGCCACATAATTTCTGAGGTAGCCTTCCACCCACTTGTTGACTATCTATGTTTGTTCGTCCATCTGAGGGTGATAGATGGTGCTAGGGGTCAAGGTCATACCAACCAATTTGAATAATTCCAACCAGAATGTACTCATGAACCTGCTATCGCTGTCGCTAACAATGGTCTTGGGTAGGATGTGCAACCTGAAAATCTCCCTAAAGAACAGTTCGTCCACCTGTGCTGCACTGAAGTCAATAGCTATGGTGAAGAAGTGTGTGAACTTTTTCAACCTGTCCACTACTACAAAAATGCAGTCCTTTCCTTGTGTCTTTGGCAACCCGGTGATGAAATCCATGGATATGCTCTCCCATTTGTGCTTCGAAATGGGTAAGGGTTGTAGTATTCCTATTTGGTGTGTGTGCTCATCCTTGTTCTCATGACATGTAGTACACTCCTTGACGTTATTAATCACATCCTATTTGAGGCCCTTCCATGAGAACCTTTCTCTCACCTGCCTATACATCTTGCTAATCCCCTGATGTCCTGCCATTGGTGAGTCATGGTACGCCTGCAATATCTTAGCCTTGAAGGCCGATTCAGGAACCAAAAATATTCGGTCCTTATAGTAGATGAGGTCATTCATAACATTGAAATTATCATCTTGTACCTGCCCATACAATAGCTATCATGCGACCTGATCATTTGCATACTCCATCACAAGATGGTCTTTCCAGTCAACTCATAACCCTGTCATGGAAAATATGGATGGCCTCCTCGATAACGCATCGGCCACCACATTGTTCTTCCCTTTGACAAATTCAATGTCAAAGTCGTAGGCCTGTATTCTTCTTACCCATTTATGTTGCCTCTCATTCAAATATTTCTGCTCCAATAGATATTTGAGACTGTTATGATCTGACTTGACCACAAACCGGGCACCTACCAAGTATTGCCGGAATTTGGCTAGTGCATGCATGATAGCCTACATTTCTTTGTCATAAATGCTATAGAGTAGCTCAGGACCCCTGAGTTTCCAGATCTCATAGGCAAGAGGGTGTCTCTTATGCATCAGTATGGCCCATATTCCTTCTCTAGAGGCATCACACTCCAAGGTAAAAGGGAGGCTGAAATATGGAAGGGCTAAGACTGGGCACGTACTCATCACTTTCTTCATCTTGTCCATTGTTATTTGAGCCTCCCTGTCCCACTTGAAGGCTCCTTTCTTAGTCAAATCGGTCAAAGGTGCACACAGTTGAGAAAATCCTTTGACAAACTTCCTGTAATACGTGCACATGCCCAAAAATCCTCTCAATTATGTGAGTGTCTTAGGAGTAGGCCACTCCATAATGGATTTTATTTTCTCTTGATGTACCTGTACCCCCTTTTCCCTGATGATGTTTCTTAAATAGAGGACCTTTGTCATTCCAAACTCGCATTTGGACTCCTTAGCATACAATGACTATTCCTCCATGATTGGCAATCTAATCCACATGCCTGAGATGCTCCTCCCACGTCTTGTTGTAGATAAGCAAGTCATCAAAAAATACCAACAGGTGCTTCCTCAGTTGTTTGTTGAACACATGGTTCATACATGATTGGAACGTAGCAGGGGCATTGTTTAACCCAAAGGGCATCACCAAAAACTCATCATGGTCGTAATGACATCTAAAAGTTGTTTTTGAGATGTCTTCCTCCCTCATCTTGATCTGATGATAACCAGAACGAAGGTCAATCAATCCTTGGTATCGAGTACCTATTTTTGATGGTCTTTTTATTTAAGGCCCTGAAGTCAATGCACATACTCATAGTGCCATCTTTCTTCTTCACCAGCACTATTGAAGAAGCAAAAGGGCTAGTGTTGGGCCTGATGTGCCCCATGTCTAGAAGTTCCTTGATGGCCTTCTCTATCTCATCTTTGTACTTCTTGGGATGCCTATATGGTGTGGTAATGACTGGTTTGGCCCCTTCCTCTAGCTCAATAATGTGCTCAAACCCCCTATCTGGTGGTACCCCTGGAGGAATAGGCCCAAACACCTTGTGGTGCCTATCAAGGATTTCTTTGATCTTTGGGGTGTAGTGAACCTTGCCCTGTTCATCCATATGTGTTACAATCCTGCATTCTGCTGTGTATACTATCTCATCTCTCTAGAATATGGCCTCCATCCTCTTGGACGTGACTACCTTTGCAACATTCCTTGTCATGCCCCGAAGCACTACCTTTCGTCCACCCTCCTCTGTGAATGACATTTCCATGGTTTTGTAGTTGGTGGTGATAGGCCCCAATGTGCTGAGCCACTGAACTCCAAGGATGATGTTGGTATCTGGAAGGTCCATGACATAGACATCCTGTATCAGATCATGCCTACCCAAGGTAATATTCATGCCTGGAATGTATCTGTCGCAGGGCATAGTGCCTCCACCTACTACCTCCACCTTGAATCCTTCAAATTCTACTGTGGGTATGTTCCTTATTTTCAATAATGTTGAATCAATGATGTTGTGGGAAGCTCCTCCATCAATCAAAACCAAAACCCTCTATCCCTACAAGAACCCCCTCATTTGGAAGGTGTTATACTTGGGCACTCCACTAATAGATGCCAAAGTGGCCATATTGTCCTGTCCTTTGATCTACTCATCTTCTGTCTCAAAGGTTTCATCCTCCATGTTTTGTATCTAGCCTCTCTCTTTTTCCTCCTCGTTGTCTGAAGTGACCTCAATGTAGTGCACTTGACCATGGCCCATGCATTTGTGTGCCGGGTTCCATGGTTCCTTGCAAGTGAAGCAAAGTTGCTTCCTTCTCAACTCCCTCCTGGTGTTCTCATCCACTCTGCCACGGCCCTTGTCAAAACCCCTTGGGTCACGTCCTCCCTGGTTCATTGGAGGCCTTTGATCTCTTCCACCATTGTTAAGAGGTGGTCTGGATATGAATTTTGGCTTAGCAGCTGGTCCCAAATCCCTCGTCTTCCAGATAGCCTCCTGTAGGTTGGTAGGCTTGAAAGCCTTTACCCAACCCTTCAAGGGTTCCATCAACCCCTCAGTGAAGAGAATCATGAGTCTGGTTGGAGAAATGTCTTGCACCATTACTGCCAACCTCTGAAATTCATCAATATACATATCAGCCATGCCAGTTTGTTTGAGTTGTGTGAGCTCTCGGAAGTGTAGCTCAATATCCCCTTGATAAAACCTATCAATGAGTCTCTAAGTAAATTCTGGGTAGGATACTATTTGATTGTGGACTAATGCGGTGAGTCCATAATACCACCAATCATGAGCCTTGCCCTCCAAGTACATAGTGGCAAACCTGATGGCTTCCATCTCTCTCATGGGGTTAAGCTGTAGGTAGGTATCCAAATTTTTCAACCAAGCTTGTGCTGTCATCTTGGTCACACCATCAAAGTATGGAATCTCTATCTTCCCTGCTTTTCGTTCAAACTCAAAACTGCCCCTGTGGTTTGGCCTAGGTTGATTTCTGAACCTGAGTTGGCAATACTGTTCCAGGGACATTTGTCTTTGAATCCTCATATCCAAACTGTAGTACTCCTTGGTACATATCATCATTTGTTCAACAATGTCCTCGACCTATTCATGTTTCCCTTGCTCATCTGTGAATGTGGGCATGTATGGCCTAGGGTTAGCCCTGTTACCCAAATTTCGGCCTAGTTGTTCATCTGTGAACGTGGGCATGTATGGCCTAGGATTGACCCTACTACCTATCTGACCATTGGATGTGCCTCCTCCCTAAATTCCTTCGGATCTGGGAGCTTTCTCTGGGTTATATCTGATCTCACCATGGAATCCACCGGATCCACCAGCCACCTTATTTCCATACGTCTCAGAGTCCTTCCCTTGATGGGTCATTTGCATCAAAAGATCAGTTATCTGGGATTGGTTTTGGTTAATCTTTTGCAGATTCTCGTCAACCTTCTTCAAAGTTTCAGAAATTTTGGCCTATCCCCTTCTGCTGGTTTCCTAGTACTCATCTAAATGGAGGACCAATTTTCTTTTGTGAGGTTTATGGTTTGCTGGAACTTGTCAAATTCGGTTGCCAAGAAGGCCAAGCCTTGAGGCTCACAGTCATCCCTTGGCCCTTCCATTTCGACCTCTGTTTCACTGCTTGGTTTTTTCCTTCTACCCATAAAGATTCCACTGAACCTCTGCATGCGCTAATCCCTCCACAGGTTTGGAGGATCAAAGCTCTGATACCACTGTAATGATCCCAAGCCAATTTTTTCGCTTGAAACGACTAACTACCTCTGTTTTGTTTTATGTGCAGGTGACTAATGAAGTTGTCCAGTTATTAAGTGGTGTGTATACAAGATTTGTCCAACATATGCAAGATCACAATACATTCAAGATATAGTAAACACAAGCATAAATATGAACTTTATTATAGAAGCATGAATCAGATACAATAGATAGCCGATCTGGAATAATCCTCAGATGGCCGGATAGATAATAAGTATGAGCTACTACAAATTGCTCCCGCCAATACAAAATATACCCCCAAAGGTTGGATGATAGATGAAGACCAATACAAGTAGATCTGGATGCCAACTCCTCAAGCTGGAAGATCCCATGCTCCAAATGGAAGGCTGAAACCCTCAATGACTCGGCCCAACTGTAAGAAGACTCCAAATGAGCCCAAACTCTGACAACTGATAGATCTGGGTGATAGGAACACCCTCCTAAAATCTCAAGCCAAAAGGCTAAGGCAAACTCCTCCAAACTCAGAATCTTCTAATGAAGTTGCACCCTCCTAGATGCCTGGAACCCTAGGTAGCTCAGCCCTGATGAGAGAAGTCTCCAAATGCCCTGAAACTTCCCAGGAATGTAGATCGGGCTATGAGAACCCTATAGGAGAAGTTTCAAACTCAGATTCTAGGTGCAGCTCTCTAGATCTGAGATTTACTAAATCATAGGACGTCCCCTTGTCTCCAATTCATCCCTATCTGAATCTAAATATCTGATAGTGATAACTCTCTAGGAAAACCCTCAGAATAATGGTTGGGCCCCTGCAAGTAAAACCCAAGTGACAGAATGGCCAAAGGCTCTCCTGATCAGCTGGATCGAACCCTTCTCTAGATGATGGTGCGCCCTTGCTGGAAACTCAAGAATAGTACGGCCCTGCTATCTCCTAAATCTCTAGGTGGAAATATGCTAAGTGTAGAATGGTGTGGAGGAGTATTTCATCCCCGAGACCAAGCTATGGAACAAGGTGAGTGGGTCTTTCACCACTGAGTTTCTCACAAGGGTTTGTACAGCAAAACCCTCAAACTGTATGCTCAAGAGCAATAACAAGCAATATACCAAATCCAAAATGAATAATAGGTGTGCCCCAACCTTCTATTTATACTTTTTCCTTCTATTCCTCTGTTGAGTTAGATTGACTCCCAGGGTTAACTTCTATTCTTTTATTGAGTTATCTTTTATTCCTTTTAACATTTTTCTTCAAGTCAACTTAAGAATATAACCTTAGTCTAGTTGAATTTCCCCCTCAGTGTGAGACTATGACCTAGTGGGGATGCCCAGGCCACTGAGTCTCCTCATCACCTCTTTATCAAGAGGTGGGGGACATTACATGGGAGTAGGAGTGCTTAGCCTTCAGATTCAAGACCAATTCTTTGTAAAGTTACCTTTGACTGTGCTCCACGTCCCATCCAAAATGAATCAACAAATTTGATATTGTAATTTTTATGTCGCCCTAGAGTATATATGATATGAAAATAACAATGTATTTCTTATAAATGCTCTTGGTTGCTTCAAATCAAGCTCTGGATGGAATAAGGACCAAGAAATGTGACAACTCACTAGTTGAAACAATACAAGTTCCTTGTTAACAGATAGATGAGTAACAATATATTTTCAACTCAACAAACACTATTGCAAAAGGATCTGAATTAGCCATCATACATTCTTGACCACAAATCTGAAACATCCACCCCTCTATGTAACCAAATTGGTGTTTGATCACTCTTATAGAAAAAGCAAGAGCTCCAAAATAGGTAAGTTGTGGACTAGGACTTGCAATGCCAATTCAATTTAGTAATCTATCTTACCCAGGTTGAGTACAACTCCACCAAACAGTGTTTGGCTAGATCCAATTAATGAAGGGTTTCGTAAGAAGCCACTCCATTCAGGAATTTTCTCTAAGTTGCATGTTGTAGTAACATTTTGTCCAACACTACTAGCATAAGGACCAAGAAATGAGACAACTCACTAGTTGAAAGAGTACAAGTTTCTTGTTAACAAATAGATGAGTAACAAGATATTTTCAACTCAACAAACACAGTTGCACAAGGATCTGAATTAGCCATCATAAATTCTTGACCACAACTCTAAAACATCCACCCCTCTATGTAGCCAAATTGGTGTTTGATCACTCTTATAGAAAAAGAAAGAGCTCCAAAATAGGTAAGTTGTATACTAGGACTTGCAATTCCAATTCAATTCGGTAATCTATCTTACCCAGGTTGAGTTCCATAAGAGGCCACCCCATTCAGAAATTTCCTCTAAGTTGCATGCAGTAGTAACAATTTTTCCAACACTACTAGCATTCTCAAGGTTGTATGATATCACTAACAATGTCCTTGGGAGTTTTACATTTCAAAATAGAGGTAGGAAAAAATTCTACCTGTGGAAAGGATGGGCTTGAAGGAACATTGAATGACAAAATTGATTCAAATGCTTCCTCTGCAGAATCTCCTACATCATTAAAATAAATGATGACCATCTTTCTAGAGGTGAAACAAACAGGTTGTTAGCACCGAGTGAAGGACTACTCTTAGGTTTTATTTCAAATCCCACGGCATCATTGGAGGTACTCCCTGTGTCTATGCTCTATATGGCTGCACTTTGTTTTGTTTTTTTTAAAGCTTATACAAAGTTGCCCAGGTCTCTTCTTGTTAGTCTTATCTATCTTCGTAGACAACTTAACATATACAATAAGATTAGATTGATGAAGTATTCAAGGTTCTAGACAATTTATATAGGTATTAGGCAGTCAAAGGCACACTCTATTTATTAAACATTGTGCTTATTTATGGATTCACATAAGCTATGTTGCCTCTCTTTTTAAAGATTAACGTAAAGAACCACCAACCATAGTTGTCATTAATTAGTGAACCATTGAGTTTGTTTTAGGAACATTGTTGGCCTCTTCAGCCATAGCAGAAGTCTCCTCAACTCAAACAGTCTCAACTAGCATAATCCAAAATATTAATACGTGGGTAAGTTTTTTTCTTCCATTTTAGTAGACTATCAAATATCTTAGATACCATACCTCAATTACCACTAAGATTTATGAGGAAGATAAACAAAGGAGACCAAAGAAACTCCATTAAGTGTGTGTTTTAGCTATTTATATTTTATATGATTGGTTCCTTGACTGCACCTATGTTATAAAAACTCAAGGATATACTATATCTAACCTCTGAAGATGAAGAATTCATAGCTTAAAGAGTATTAACAGAATTCTCATATTTCTTCGTCACTAGGTTACAGATGTGCAAACATAGCTTTCCAGCATAAGTCAAGTTGCTTTAAGAGACGATGAGTTGATCCAAAGTCCAAAAATAGCAAGAGCCTACATGAGACCCATCACTTTGGAAACTCTGCCCACAAGATTGTGTAACATCCCAATTGATTTTATTGATCATAGTAGTTAATTTAAATTTAATAATTAATTAAATTTAACTTAACAACTATGATCAATAAAATCAATTGGGCATGGCTATTACAAATGGTATCAGAGCCCAGTTTCAAAACTAAAACCTAGGGCCTACCCGCCTTAAGACAGAAATTTAGACATGTCCTAATAATGAGTAGAAATAACCCAGAAAACCCTAAAATAACCCTGAAGCATCGAGGGAGTCGGAGGGAGGGCCTTCACTAGGGGACATCACTAGAGAACTACAGAAGATCAAACTCCCGGAGTTTGATGGGGTTCATGCATGTAATGTCCCCCACCTCTTGATGAAGATGTTTGGGAAGACTTAGTGGTCTAGGCATCCCCACTAGACCATAGTCTCACACAAAGGGGAAAAGTCAACCAAACTAATGTTATATTTTTAAGTTGACTTAAGGAAAAGGTAAAAAGGGTTAAAAAGGTAACTCAATGAAGGAATAGAGCGCTAGAGGTTGAGTTAGGAGTTGACCCTAGGGGTTAACTTAACTCAACAGGGAAACAAAAAAAAGGTATAAAGAGAAGGCTAGGGT
>SNQJ01S0031932.1:26350-43106 GCA_010110895.2 Picea sitchensis | reverse complement strand
CTCTTATGCAGTGATGATAAAGTTTACAGGTCACTATGAGACTCATGTGGACATGTTTTTCCATTATGTAACCCCCCTTGACTTTGTCTTTAAGGTAACCCCTTATTGTTTTGATTTCACTCTTGTTTTATCGGATTAGGGTTTTATCTATGTGATTGGGGTTTTAATTTATATTGATTGACAATTTAATTAATATTTATATTAATTAAATATCAATATTTATTTTTTAAATCTAATTACCCTAACCCCTCTCTCTAACTATAAATAAGACCCTACCCCCTAGCATTCTACCTACACTTACTCTCTCTTCTCCCTACTTGTTGCGTCTGCCTCAGTGACTCCTCCCTCTTGTTGATGCGGCTTTCCTTTTGCTTAACAAGTTCAGATCTACGTTTTTATGCTGGTCAGAAGTTTTCCTCTTTGGAGTTTTTACTGAGGTTGCTTTTTGAATTGTTGTGAAGTGCCTCTAGGTTGTTGGACTTGTCTTGCTTCACATCTACCTCCCTGCATCAGATCTGCCTCTCTCTAGGTTGTCAGACCTGTCTCTTGCTTCACATCAGGCTCCCTCTAAGCTATTGGGCCTGCTCTTTGGGTGCCATTTCCTTCTCCAGGGCCACGAAATTGTGTGGAGGTACCGTGGCCTATTTCTAGGCACCCTCCTTGGATAATCATACTTCCCTCTAGCTGCCGCATGGAGTGTTGAGTCCCCTGTGGGGGGTTTCTTAGTGTGCTGACCATATTTCTGTGTAGAGAGAGTTTGCTTGTGGTGTTCACCTTGTTGTCCAGATCTGAGTGAGATTTTACTTGTGGATGTTTCCTTGTTGTCCAGTTTTTTAGTGAGGTTTTTCTATTAACTAAATGAAGGGTTTTCTATCTAGACTTGTGGAATGTATGCCACTTACTGTCCATATCTTTGTGAGGACATTCTTATGGTTAATCTAAATTGTTGTCTAGATCAAAGTGTTCTCTTATGGTTGATCTATTTGTTGTTCAGATCTGAGGGTTCTCTTAATTGCCATCTACATATAAGTGTTCTCTTATGGTTGATCTATTTGCTATACATATCTAAGGGTTCTCTGTAATGTCCCCACTTTGGGACATCAGGGTATTACACATTGTTTTGATGAGCAGAATAGCTAGTTGGATATTATAGGGAGTACAGGAGCTATTGAGGGATATTTTGGGGTCTGGCTTTCATCTCTCATCCTATTTCATCATTATGATCCATTCCGCATAGATCGTCTTTGGTTCCATTGCATTCTGACGATTTCCATGATTTTGAGTATTTTGAGCTATAGGTTAATTAAATTCACTAAAGAGGTCATTTTGGGCACCATACTTGGAGGAACCTCTCAGTGTAATAGCTCATTGGAATCGGGAGGAACAACACTACAGGATAGGATGATGAGAAGTGACTTTCAGTGGCCAGGGAAGCCACAAGGAGAGATAAGGTGTTTTCCAAAGGTAAAAAGGTTAATTAATTAATTAAAGTGATTTAATTTATCAATTAATAATTAATAAAATGAAAGTCACTTTGGAGGGACAAGGTGAGTAGGAAGTATAAAGGAGAGGCAAAGGCCTCTATTCTCTCATTCATGTATGATTATCTTTTGATATCTAGATTCTAGCTAGTGAGCCCATACCTTGGGGGTTTTGAGGGTTTTGACTTAACAAACCCTGGAGGATGATTTGGTGGTGAAAGATTCCACCTAGCTTGTCCCAAGCTTGGTCTCATGGATGCAATACTCCCCCACACAATTATATTTTAGATATACTTTGTGCAGGAGGGTTCTACACCAGCCATAGGCACAGGAAGAAAGAAGGCACACCAGTAGAGGGTTTCCAGCAAGAGGGGCACACTTCTGGAGCTAGGCTCATTCGTTTTGGTTGAGGAGAAGAGATTTTGGGAATTCCAAGTATTGGGTTTTCCTTCCAGGTGCCATAGCGCCATTCTTGGTTGCTTCCAAAGATATTTTGATGGAGGATTGATTTGCATTGAGAGTGGGACGATTTCCCCAAGAGGAGGGCGTATCATTCTTTGGACGGTGGCTAGATCCAAGGGTCTAGCAGGTATTTTGATGATTTGAGCATTCAGGTTTTCCTTGCGATGTCTCTATCAATCATTCCAGTGATTTTGTGGAGCATTGGAGGTCTCTAGGAGGGAGGTCGAATTATCTATGGTTTTAGGCATCCTCCAGGGGGGCGCACCATTCCTTGGAGGGAGGCTAGATCCATAACTTTGATAGGGATCTTGGAGATTTGTGCACCTGGGTTGTCCTTGCAGTTTCCCGATCTATAGTTTGGCATATTCATCGAAGGGTTTGGTGGTCTTTAGCAGGAGGGCCGAATTGTTGAGAGTATCCAGTCTTCCAGCAAAGCGTGACCTATCCAGTTGGGGGTCTGGCACTCTATATGGCACAAATCTCTTTTGTATTAACCTTCATTTTGTATTCATCCTTTGGAGGCTTTCATCTTCTTTTCAGGAGAATTTTGTAGTAGCTCTTATTATGTTTATGGGAGCCATATGTTGAGCATTCTAGATCGGCCTCACTCTTGTAACAGGTTCTTGCTCATTATATTAATAAAGGTCAGATCTTGTTATTGGTTCCATATTTGGTGTATCATGTACTTTCATTGATTGTATCTTCATATCTATGTGTGATAACTGAATATAAACCCTAAGGTAGAATTTAAGAGGTCAATCTGCAACACACACACAAACAAGTAAATTAGCAAAGTGTTTGACGAAATGCCACAACCAGAAATAGTTTAAAATACATGAAAAACATTATGTTCCTGGCATATTGGCTTGGGAACGCTACAGTGGTGTCAGAGCCTTGATCCTCCTAGTGGGGATTAATGCATGCATAGTTACAATGAAGATGAATATTATTAGCAGGATTGTTGAGTGTGAGAGGGAATATGAAACCCTCAATGAGGTTTTCAAGGAGCTAATAACATTCCATCGGTTTGTATCCCTTAAAAATCCTAGTTGGAGAAAAGAAGAGATTACATGTTGGGTCAATGAAATAGAGGAAAACATAGCAACCGTAGCTAGATGGAGGGAAGAATAGAGAAACCCCACGCCCATTAGGAGCACGCAACTTTGCTACAGTTGCAAGGTGCCTTGGGAACCAAATCATGGGTGTAGGGGTAAGGGTAAGAAGCATATTATTGAGGTGCACTATGACATCGATGATGATGTATGTGAGGATGGAGCGCTAGATGCTTATTTGGAGCAGTCTGATGATGATAGTGACTCTTGCACAGAGGCTAGCAATTCTTGCACACTTGAGGAGGATAGTGACCCTTGCGCATTGGAGGGACAGTTGGATGGGTAGGATGATAGCACGGGTGTTTCAACAAACATGTCACATACTATTGATGACCTTACACCTCAGCAGAGTGATGACATTAGTGAGGATTCACATTTGTTAGCACCTAGAGATGGTGAGATCCCTATAATGATCGTGGCACATATGTCATCTTTCCAAACACCCATGATAGCCACAACACTGAGGATAGAGGAGATTGAGTCACCTCTTTTAGAGACTCCATAAGTTGAGCAAGTTATGGATACTTACAACTTGATGGGACACTTACTTCCAGGACCAGCCTGCAGTGATGAGGGTGCACTCCTTATTGGTTGGGGTGACCATAGCACATGTTTGGACACATCTTTATGGGATCCATGTGCAGTCAATAGTAGCAGGGTGAGTGCACGGGAGGATACAACTACTCATACAGGTTATAGTATGATTCAAAGGGAGATAGAAGTTGATGATTATATACAGTCTCATATAGGAGGACCCAGTGGAATGGTAGACAGTGGGCAGTTCAACACTTTATCTTTTGCAGAGAGTATCATTGGGGATTCCATGTAATGTTCCCAAGCCAAGATAAGAGGAACATCAAGGTTTGGGTGTCTTTTTAAACTTTTACTGGTTGTGGCATTTCGTCAAACACTTTGTTGATTTACTTGTTTGTATGTGTTTACTTGTAGGTTGGCCTCTTGATTTCGGCCTTAGGGTTTTACTGATGATTTTAATGTGTGTTGCAACAATAAACAAGAGATACCGTAATGGAACATACCTCAAACACATGCAAGATCAACAATATGATAGACAAGCCAAAACACCTCAGATATGATTTTATTCATAAATAGAAGAATATGATACAACGAAGATGTCGATCTAGGATGTTCAACAAATGGATCCAATAACATAATAGGAGCTGCTAAAAAATTCTCCAAGAAGATACTATAAGCCTCCAAAGGATGAATACACCATGAATACCAATACAAGAAAGATTTGGGTCGTAGGAAGTGTCAACCCCCAAGCTAGAAGATGCCACGCCCTGTTGGATCACTGAATAGCCTCAATAATTCGACCCTACTGTCAAAGACTTCCAAATGCTCTGTTGAAGATGTTGAACTGTAGATAGGGATGAGTAGAATCCCCTCCTGAAATCTTAGATCGAAATACCAAGGGAAACTCCTCCAAACGCTGAATCCTCCAATGGAGTTGCGCCCTCCTAAAACTGTCAAACCCTACAATTTGGCCCTGATGAAGGAGGCCTCCAAATGCTCTGAAACTTGCTAGAAAGATAGATTGGGACACTGCAATTCACTAGGTGAAGTCTTAGGGTCGGATCTAAAGTATAACACCTCCAAACTGAATAGATATGAATCTCAGAAATGCCCTCCTTCTGTCCAATTCGTCCCAATGCTCTAGGAAATAATATGTACCATAGAGCTCTCTCGAAAAGCACCAGGAATGATGGTGAAGATCCTACAAGAAGAACCTAGATGCTCAAATCTCCAAAATCCCCTCTCCTTGTCTAGATCAAACCTTCTTTCACTAAATGGTGTGCCTCCCTTGCTGGAAACCCCCACTGGTGCGCCCTCTCTTTCTTCCTGTGCATGTGGCTAGTGTAGAACCATCCTTCACTCATGTAGATCTGAACTACAATGGTGTGGGGGTGTATTGCATCCCCGATACCAAGCTTGGGACAAGCTAGGTGGAATCTTTCACCACCGAATCTTCCTCTAGGGTTTGTTAAGTCAAAACCCTCAAAACCCCCAGGGTATGGGCCCTCTAGCTAGAAGCCAGATATCAAAATGATAAACATACATGAATGAGAGAATAGAGGCCCTTGCCTCTTATTTATACTTCCTACATCCCCTTGTCTCTCCAAAGTGAATTTTCTTTTTTAATTATTAATTAATTAATTAAATCACTTTAATTAATTAATTAACCTTTTTACCTCTGAAAAGTGCCTTATCTCTCCTAGTGGCTTCCCTGGCCACTGAAAGTCACTTCTCATCATCCTATCCTCTAGTCCTATTACTCTCGATTCCAATGAGCTTCTACACTGAGAGGTTCCTCCAAGTATTGTGCCCAAAATGACATCTTCAGTGAATTTAATAAACTTATAGCTCAAAATACTCAAAATCATGGAAATTGTCAGAATGCAACGAAACCAAAGCCAACCTGTGTGGAATGGATCATAATGATGAAATGGGATGAGCGATGCAAGTTTGACCCCAAAATACCTCTCAATGATCTCTGTACTCACTATAACCTCCATCTGGCTACTCTGGTCATCATAACCCTATGTAATGTAATGATGTCCCAAAGTGGGGACATTACAGTCCTCCCTGCTAGAAAATTGTTTTTCGTCAAGCAATAACCAAATACCCTCAAGTATAATACCAAGATCCCATGTCCACCTGTGAGACACACAGTAGACCACATCCAAAGATGAGCTAACATGCACTCTGCCCCCTAGGTCCCATATCAAGACATGAACTACAATCCCCTGGGAAGCATAATCTTGAAATGTATCAACATCGTGAAACTCCTACTCATGACTCATGGCTTCATCCCTGACTAGGTCCATCCTCCAAGATACTACCAAGATCAACACGTCCTCCATAAACTACCCATGTTGATGCCTAAATGAGGTACTGCCAGACCTCTGTGAGACACCCTCAAGTGATGTGCTCCCCTCAACACTGAAGCTCAATGGAAAGTCAGAACAACTTTCCCCTGCAAAGGTCCACTTGCCCCTGTCAGACAGTGAAATGCTCAATCCTGCAATCCCTAGGTCCCATTCTAGCCTCTGTCGAAGATCACCATGCTGACACTGCACTATGTTGACCATGCCTGACTGCTCCCTCTATATATACCAGATCCTCCACTCCTGGATCCTCAAGCTGAAGTACCTACAAGCCCACTCCAAACCAACCCAAGGTGGAGTGTGGCTCTCTAGTGCAACCTAGGTCAACATGATGTAAAACATCTTGCTAACAAAATGAACTCCTGGATCCCATGGCAAAATTGGAAGTTTATCACTTCCATTCTCCGCTAGGTGCTCCTGTGTCGGACTGATCATTGTCGGAAGCCCTCCATGCTCATCTGTTATCACCTGGCCTATGATGCTCACCATCATGCACCAAGTCTCAACTGTCTGCCTAACACGGTCCACCTCTGACCTATTGTATGCCATAAAAGTACTCCTGTCAGGTGGTCTCGGCCTACTCACTCTCCATGCCCTCTTCCACTGTCTATCTCTCCTCATGTTGTTGTCAATGATAAATGTATCGGGAAAGCCTAAGAGAAACCTTTGTAGATGACTATAGATCTGTAAAACATCACATGATTTGGTCAATCCCAAGGATTCAACCAAAATCTCGTCCATTGGTATCCATGGTACATACTCTCATGTGATCATCACTGACTACCAATCATTCAGTACAACCGGAAGTGACTCCTCCAATTGTTGATCCACCAACCTATACCTCTCATCTCCCATGCAACTGCTGACATGGTGAAGGTGATCTACCCTAACTATGTGATGCTGCAAAGGAGTGGCATTTTCATGCTCCCCTACGTGTGTATCCTCCCTACAGGGCAATACACCCCTTTGAATCACACCATACATCTCGGCATGTCTCTGTGAGTTATCACTCACCATTGTATGCTCCGACATACTCATGTCGTCTCCCGTATACTCATGTCTCGTAATAGATCCTTAGCGTACTACTGGATCAACCTCTGTCTGAAGTTCAACCACTCTCGGAACCCAAATGGAAGGGTCCTCCATCAACCGGTGCTCCTCTGCTAGACCACCAACATCCTCTAACCATGTGACCTAAGGACATATCTGACTATCCACTAGGATATATGAAGTGGACCTCTATCGAATCTCCTCAAGAAGCTCCTCTGATCTAGACTTTGATTCTTGAAGGGATATCTGTGTGCCTCTCAAGAATCCTTGAGTGCTCTCCAAATCCTAAGTGAGTCGGTCCACCTCCAAATCCCATGCTCTCAAGGCCATGTGATACATCTGACCAATCCCCACGAGGTAGTCCTTGTCTGTCAACAACTGTTGGTGGTCAGTCCTTATCATAGACAGTCTCTCCCTGAGGGTATGAAGGTCATCCATGGAAAATCCCTCATTTTCAATACCATGTGCCACTAATGCCCTCCAACAGTAATTGGCCACCAATGCGTGCGTGTCATCAAAACGTCTAGTGGCTTCCATGATCAGAGCCTCACTAACTCTCAACTGTCCTGCTAAGTGGCGTGACTCCTGATCATAATCATGTTGAGGTACCACCTCATGTATTCCACTACTAGTGCCATCATTGGAGTCCCCAACAAACCTCTCTGCAGAAGATAAAGTGATGAGTTGCCCATTATCTACTGTGCCACTAGGTCTTCCTATATGTGACTGTATATCCTCATCAACTGCTAACTCCCTCTGAATCACACTATAACCTGTATGAGCAGTTTTATCCTCCTGTGCACTCACCCTGCTACTATCATCTACGCATGGATCCCATATAGATGTGTCTAGACACGTGCTATGGTCATCCTGACTAATAAAGAGTGTGTCCTCATCAATACAGGTCGATCCTAGAAGCAATTGCCCCATCAACCTGTCAGTCTCCACAATCTTCTCAACTAATGGAGTCTCCAAAAGTTGCGACTCAATCTCCTCATGATGATCTGTATGTGTAAGGTCAACTATTAGCACATCCTGTATCTCCTTTTGGATCTATGGATCTACATGTCCATGGTGTGCATCCCTCACATACGCCTCCTCTATGTTACTGCTATCCTCATATGATGTGGTTGTCATAGGTTTCTGGAAATATGACAGATGTGTCACGGTCACCATAGGAAGTTGGTCATCTGTAGGTGCTAATACGTGTGAGTCCTCACTAGTGTCACCACTCTGTTGAAGTGTAAGGTCCTCAACAATATGTGATATGACTGCTGAAGAATAAGCGCTATCATCCTGTCCATCCCACTGCTCCTCCAATGTGCAAGGGTCACTATCATCCTCAAGCGTGCAAGAATCACTAGCCTCTGTGCAAGAGTCACTATCATCATCAGACTGCTCCAGATAAGCATCTATCGATCCTTCCTCACATGCCTCATCATCACTGTCATAGTGTACCCCAATAATATGATTATGACACTTACCCCTACACCTATGATCTGGTTCCCAAGGCACCTTGCAACTGTAGCAAAGTTGTGTGCTCCTCACGGGTATGGGGATGCTCTATTCTTCCTTCCATCCATTAGCTATTTCCTTTTGCAGTTTTCTAATCTGTTCACTATTCTGTTTTATGTTGGACATCAAATCTGCTAAGTCCATTTCCCATCTAGCTTCTTTGGCTCTCTTTTCCTCCAATCCAATGTGTAACCTTATCTTTGCTCCAACTAGGATTT
Source organism: Picea sitchensis (assembly GCA_010110895.2). Classification (NCBI taxonomy): domain Eukaryota; kingdom Viridiplantae; phylum Streptophyta; class Pinopsida; order Pinales; family Pinaceae; genus Picea; species Picea sitchensis. The sequence continues at coordinate 34,362 of SNQJ01S0031932.1, read as the reverse complement.
TTATAGGATACAAAATGATGGAATGTTATTAGACCTCTGAGATTCTCATTGAGCATTTGATATTCCCTCTCACAATCAACAATCCTTCCTGTAAAATCCCACACATCCATCTCTCCTTATGGAAGACCCTCAGGCTAGCAAGAGTGTAATATTTGATACCACTATAATGTTCCCAAGCCAAGATGCAAGGAACATCATGGTTTGGGTGTCTGTTTAAACTTTTACTGGTTGTGGCATTTCGTCAAACACTTTGTTGATTTACTTGTTTGTATGTGTTTACTTGCAGGTTGACCTCTTGATTTCGGCCTTAGGGTTTTACTGATGATTTTAATGTGTGTTGAAACAATAAACAAGAGATACCATAATGGAACATACCTCAACCACATGCAAGATCAACAATATGATAGACAAGCCAAAACACCTTAGATCTGATTTTATTCATAAATAGAAGAACCCGATACAATGAAGATGTCGATCTGGAATGCTCAACAGATGGATCCAATAACATAATAGGAGCTGCTACAAAATGCTCCAAGAAGATACTATAAGCCTCCAAACGCTGAATACACCATGAATACCAATACAAGAAAGATCTGGGCAGTATGAAGTGTCAACCACCAAGCTAGAAGATGCCACGCCCTGTTGGATCACTGAATAGCCTCAATAATTCGGCCCTACTGTCAAAGACCTCCAAATGCTCCACTGAAGATGTCGAACTGTAGATTGGGATGAGTAGAATCCCCTCCTGAAATCTCAGATCGAAATACCAAGGGAAACTCCTCCAAATGTTGAATCCACCAAGGGATTTGCGCCCTCCTAAAACTGTCAAACCCTACGATTTCGGCCCTGATGAAGGAGGCCTCCAAACGCCCTGCAACTTGCTACAAAGATAGATCGGGATACTACAAGTCAATAGGTGAAGTATTAGGGTCATATCTGAAGTATAACACCTCCAAACTGAATAGATCTGAATCTCAGAAATGCCCTCCTTCTCTCCAATTCGTCCCAATGCTCTAGGAAATAATATGTACCATAGAACTCTCTCAAAAAGCACCAGGAATGATGGTGAAGATCCTGCAAGAAGAAACCAGATTCTTAAATCTCCAAAATCTCCTCTCCTTGTCTAGATTGAACCTTCCTTCACTGAATGGTGTGACCCCCTTGGTGGAAACCCCCAATGGTCCGCCCTCTCTTTCTTCCTGTGTCTGTGGCTGGTGTAGAACCCTATTGCACTGATGAAGATCTGAACTAGAATGGTGTGGGGGAGTATTTCATCCCCGAGACCAATCTTGGGACAAGCTAGGTGGAATATTTCACCACCGAATCATCCTCTAGGGTTTGTTAAGTCAAAACCCTCAAAACCCCCAAGGTATGGGCTCTCTAGCTAGAAGCCAGATATCAAAATGATAAACATACATGAATGATAGAATAGAGGCCCTTGCCTCTTATTTATACTTCCTGCATCCCCTTGTCTCTCCAAAGTGACTTTTCTTTTTTAATTATTAATTAATTAATTAAATCACTTTAATTAATTAATTAACCTTTTTACCTCTAAAAAGCGCCTTATCTCTCCTAGTGGCTTCCTTGGCCACTGAAAGTCACTTCTCATCATCCTATTCTATAGTCTTGTTCATCCCGATTCCAATGAGCTATTACACTGAGAGGTTCCTCCAAGAATTGTGCCCAAAATAACCTCTTCAGTGAATTTAATTAACTTATAGCTCAAAATACTCAAAATCATGGAAATCATCAGAATGCAACGGAACCAAAGCCAACCTGTGCGAAATGGATCATAATGATGAAATGGGATGAACGATGCAAGTCGGACCCCAAAATACCTATCAATAATCTTTGTACTCACTATAACCTCCATCTGGCTACTCTGCTCATCATAACCCTTTGTAATGTAATGATGTCCCAAAGTGGGGACATTACATTCCAATGATGGAACTAGCAGTGAGAGATGGGAGGTGGCACCTCAACATGACTATGATCAGGAGTTACAACACTTAGCAGGGCAACTGAGAGTCAGTGAGGACATGATCATTGTAACCACTAGGCATTTTGATGACATGCATGCATTGATGACAGATTACTGTTGGAGGTCATCAGTTGCACATGGTGGTTCAACTGAGGGATTTTCCATGGATGAATTTCATACTCTCAGGGAGAGAGTATCTATGATGAGGATCAACTACTAGCAGTTGTTGACAAACAGGGACTACCTCTGGGGGATTGGCGAGATGTATCACGAGGCTCTAAGGGAGTAGGAGTCGAAGGTGGACTCACTCACTCATGAGTTGGAGAGCACACGAGGATTCTTGAGAGGCACACAAATAGCCCTTCAAGAATCAGATCCCAGATCAGAGGAGCTTCTTGAGGAGATTCGCCAGAGATCCACTACATCTAGATTAGTGGAGAGTTAGATATATCCTTCGGTCACATGGCTAGAGGATGTTGGTGGTCTAGAAAAAGAGCACCAATTAAGGGAGGACGATGAGGAGTAACCAGATTCATTGATGAGTATGGAGAGTTGTGATCCGGAGTCAAAGGAGATACCCTCCATGAGCATCTTTGGTACAATTGAGCACTCACCTACGCATGGGGACTCCGGAGCTAGGGGTAGTTTTGAGGACACCTCCATTTGTGTTCCGAGAGCGTTTGACCTTCATGTAGAGGTTGATCCAGTAGTACACCCTGGATCTAAGATGCAGTAGGAGTATATAGGAGATGACATGAGTATGTCGGGGCATACAGTGATGAGTGATAGTTCACAAAGATATGCAGAGATGTCCAGCGGGATTCAGAGGGGTGTATTGGCTTGTAGGGAGGAGACACACTTATTAGAGCATGGAGATGTCTCTCCTTTGCAGCAACACATAGTTCCGAGATATCACCTTCATAGTATCAACAGTTACATGAGAGGTGAGAGGTGGAGAGTGGTTGACTAGAAGTTGGAGGAGTTACTTCCAGTTGTACTAGATGGTTGGGCTTTGGTGATGATGGACGAGATTCTAGCTGCTAATGGATACTAATGGACAAGCTTCTGGTCAAATCCTGGGGATTGACCAAAGCATGTGATATCTTCCAATCCTACAGCCAGCTACAGATTTTTATGTTAGCCTCTCTTGACCCTTTTGTCATAGACAACAACTTGAGGAGAGATAGATAGTGGCTGAGGACATGGGGAGTGGCTAGACCGAGACCATATGACATGAGTGTTTTTACAACATCCAACCAGATAGAAGGGGATCGTCATAGGCAGCCAGTTGAGACTTGGTGCGTCATGGTGAGTGTTATTGCACAGTTTGTAGTCAGGATAATAGATGGATGAAAAGAGGTCAAACTGGCATAACTGAACCAATCCCACCCACTGTCACCTCGATGGGAAGGTTCTTTCTATTTAGGGAGGTAAGGCCTAGGGGAGACGTCTGCGGTGACTTGGGGTCTTGAGAAGGAAAAATGCTTAAAGGCTCAAAGATAAATTCCCCCTCACAAGTCACCACCTGATCAAAAGGTCCAGCTTATAGCCAATAAAGATAATCGTAAGTAATAAGAAATAAGATCACCTGCCCAAGACAAAGCATCAATAAAACTATATATGCAAGCTTTCTTGTTGGTCAGTACTTCATATAATCAATGACCCTTCTGATAATAAGCAATTGAGAAATAGTATTGATGAAGTAAATCAATGGTTTATAGAACAACAATGATTATAATATCACTCCTCAATAGAAGCTGAAAGAAACTTGGCATTCTATGTTATAGTATCAACACTTCAATAAATAATGCCTTAAACAACCATTCAATTTCTTTAAAAGTAAAATGACAGCTGCACAAAGGTGTTTATAGCACAAGAAGATGACGACAACAAAATGGAGTTAGAAGGGTTAGTCTAGGCTAGGGTTAGTATGGTTAGGGTTTTTTTCAAAGTATTAGGAGTTTGTAGGATCAAGTCACTCATAACATGTGGCCTTAGATCAATGTGTTTCTAAGGTATATGGAGTCAAAAGGAGGATGCAAAAGCTGAAGGATCAAGTGATAATGGTAGAACTAAGGACAATAGAGTTAAAACTTGAGGTGTTTCTATAGCAAGGCCTCAAGGATGAAATCCTAGGGGAAAGAGGGTCACTTTGGTGTAGGGGAACTAGGCTCCAATGCTCTCTCCTCCTTCCTTAGCCTAATGGCAATGGCTAGCTTAAAAAATGATTGATAAGAGGTAAGACAAGAGGGTTTGTAAGCAACGTGTTGCTAAAGCAAGGCTTTGCTAGGAAAACCCTAGGGAAAATCGGCTCACCAAAGTGTAGGGGAACTAGGACTTGGTGCGTTTTCTCCTTCTTAGCTCAACAAATAGGAAAAACGGCTAGCAAGAAGAAGAAGGATGGAGTGTTGCTATGGCAAGGCTCTATCCTCTTCAACAAATGGCTTAAAACCTTGGTAGGGACATGAGACAAGGATGTTCAATGTGTGCTTGTCACCTAGGGTTAATTCAACAAGTTATAATAATAAATGAAAGAAAAACAATACTACAACAATTCAATTAAGAAGTTTTACAGAAATTCACATACATTTAACCAAGAAATCAAATAGCAAACCCTAGTTGTAACACCTTCCACCAAGATAAATGCCAAAAATGCCAATATAAGTCCAAAAAAGTCTTCCTTCAACAAGTGTGCCTCACAATTTCAGCCAAGAACTCCAAAGATAGTGCAAATTTCAGACCTCGCCAATGAGTGAGTGAGAGATGATGGAAAAATGAAGGTAAAAACCCTCAATTTATACAGTACCATGACCTAATTTTACTTTTTAGGTCATGAAAAAGGCCGACAAGGCCAAAATACTAAAATCATGTTGTTTTACATTAAATGTTTAAATTAAAACCCTAATCAAGCAATAGAGAGACGTCATCCCCTTTCTAGGGTGACGTTAGCCCCTTTTAGGGAAAATGCAACCTCCTAAAGCAAGACATTATCCCTCCTTAGGATTCTCCAAGATGCCACACATGCCATACTGCCCTGTCCATTTGCCAAAATGCTCATGAAGATAGGATGACGTCATGAACCTCCTGGGTGATGTCCTAGGCATTCCAAGGCCAGCGTTCCACTGAAAGGGGAACAATCCCCCTAGCTCAAGCTCTTCCAAGGTGCCTCTGCAAAACGTTCTTCTTCTCTCTGGTGCAAACCCCTCTGTCATGTTTGTGCCCCTTGTTGGGGTATCAACATCCATCTGGTTGGCTCTTCAGCCCCATGGAGGTCTGAATTGATCATCTCCCCATGTGTACCTATCCAACATGGTACCTATCCATCGGGCATGACCCTGCACATCAACAACTACGCTCTCCATAGGCTCATAAGTCACAGGGATCATGGCGATGTCAATCACATCTCATCATCAATATTATTAAACATGTGCATAAACCCCTATTACCCCAGTTAAAAGCTCAAAGACATTATACAAGCCTACAATACAAGTCTGGGGAAAGTGACAGGGCGTCCTATTGGGCTAGTGTCCACTGGAAAAGGAAAGTTCCTAGAAAATACCAAATCTAAGCCATGTAAGTGGGTGATGCGGATAAGGGATGTCCTAACAATGGGCATAGTGAAAGAAGGGGAATGAAAAGCTTTACCTATGGGTGACTTTGTAGAAGGTGAGCTGCACCTGTCCTAGATGCAATTGTTTCCAAGCCCATTCATGCCTTTTATTCTTTATTCTTATTGATTTTTATTCAAGAAGCTAATCAGGGGACACTGCCCTGGCATGGTGACCAGTGGTGGCAGCGTTACCCACAAGTACTTTCACATAAATGAGAAGGTTGTCTCATGATAGTAGTGTCATACTGCTAGGTACCCATGGAACTAATAGGTTGGCTCGTGATGAGACCCCCTATCCTCTGACTAGGTCTTGTCCTATTATTTTATGGGTCCCTCTTGTTTCTTGCTGAGAAGCCTTTTACTGCTTTCTCAGGGATCCCTGGGCGAAGCATCTCAAGGTTTTATTTTTAGGCTTTTATCTTTTTCCAGCTTTCTTTTACCTTCTGGGCTTTTAGCCCCTTCTTCCCACAAGGCAAGGTGTAACCCTATAAATGATTGGCCAACCCAATGCCTGGACTAGTGAAATGAGGTACATGAGCAGGAAGCAAGATAAAAAGGTGGTAATATGAAGGGAGCAGACGATGACTCTTCAAAAATTCCCCTAGTGGAAAACCAAAACCTACGGGCACATGCTTGCTAGGGCATCCTGTCATCCCCCCCAGACATGGTCAAGTGGACAAGTATAAGATCCAAGCACTCGTTAGAAACAAAAGGAATTAAATGCACATATTCAAAAGTTTTGAGGATTAGAGTGACACATACCATGATACATGGATTCATTACCTCATGGAGCAAGAACCGTCTCTGATACAGGACCAAGCCGAAAGTGATGGATGTTGTTGCTGCTGACAAAGTGGAGGCATTGAAAGGGAGAAAAGATCGGCCCTCCAGGGCCATGCTCAAGTCAATCTGGCTCTCGGTACTCTATGTCTAGGATCTGTGGGCCTCAAACATAATCTCCTAGTTATCCCTAAAAGTGGGGATAACAGTGAGCATCATAGGCCAGGTGATAACAGACAAGCACAGAGGGCTTCTAACAGTGATCAGTCTCACACAAGAGCAGTTAGAGGAGATTGGAAGTGATAAACTTCCAAGTTTTCCATGGGATCCCGGAGTTCACTTGGTTAGTAGGATGTTTCACTACATGATGACCCAAGTTGCGCTAGAGAACCACATACTCCACCAGGGGTTGGTTTGGAGTGGGCCTGCATGGACTTGTCCTTTGGAGAGAGGTAGCTTTTCACTCTTGATCATCATGATCGGAAATGGAGATGGTTGGGCAGGTACTACTTCCACATAGATGTTTTCACAGATGCAACTTCTGGACAATAGGTCCAATTGCCACAGGAACTTCATCTTGAGGATCCAGGAGTGGAGGATCCAATATATATACAGGGAGAAGTCATGCATGATCAACATAGTGTAGTTCCAGCATGGTGATCTTCGACAGAGACTAGAATGGGATACAGGGATTGCAGGGTTGAGCATTTCACTGACTGACAGGGATGAGTGGACCTTTGCAGGGGAAAGTTGTTTTGACTTTCCATTGAGCTTCAGTGTTGAGGAGAGCACATCTCTTCAGGGTGTCTCACAGAGGTCTTGTAGTACTTCATCCTGGCATCAGCATGTACAGTTGATGGAGGCCATGTTGATCTTGGTAGGGACTTGGAGGATGGAATCATTCTGGGATGAGGCCATGTGTCATGTGTAGGAGATTCACAGAGTTGATATATTTCAGGACCATCCTTCATAGGATATTGCAGTTCACTTCCTGATATGGGATCCGAGGGGTGGAGTGTATGATTGTTCATCTTTGGATGGGTTCTATGGTGTGTCCTACAGGTGGACATGGGATCATGGTATATTACTTAGAGAGATTTGGTCATTACATGAGGACAAGCAATATTCTAGCAGGGAGGACTGTAATGTCCCCACTTTGGGACATCAGGGTATTACATAGTGTTAGGATGACCAGGGTAGCCAATTGGAGATTATAGTGAATACAGGAGCTATTGAGGGATATTTTGGGGTCCGACTTGCATCGCTCATCCTATTTCATCATTATGATCCATTCCGCACAGATCGGCTTTGGTTTCATTACATTCTGATGATTTCCATGATTTTGAGTATTTTGAGCTATAGGTTAATTAAATTCACTAAAGAGGTCATTTTGGGCACCATACTTGGAGGAACCTCTCAGTGTAATAGCTCATTGGAATTGGGAGGAACAACACTACTGGATAGGATGATGAGAAGTGACTTTCAGTTGCCAGGGAATCCACAAGGAGAGATAAGGTGTTTTTCAGAGGTAAAAAGGTTAATTAATTAATTAAAGTGATTTAATTAATTAATTAATAATTAATAAAATGAAAGTCACTTTGGAGGGACAAGGTGAGCAGGAAGTATAAAGGAGAGGCAAGG
>SNQJ01S0031932.1:0-18380 GCA_010110895.2 Picea sitchensis | reverse complement strand
CTCTGAAAATAAAGGAGCCAGCACAAATGCCAAACTGTCTCAAGTTTACAGTATGGGACCTGAAGATCAAAGAGAGAAAATTGTTTTCTGAGGTTATTTTATTGGGCCTCAGAAATTCTCCAGTTTCTAACAAAATGGCAGAATGGAGATGATTTCTTGTTTTAAATATTTAGTTACAATGCTTTTTCTACATTTCTTTGAAAAGGCGTTCAAGATGTCGTTTATTGTCATTTGTGTTGTTAGAGAAGTGGCATCTTTACCAAAACCCATGATTGAGACACTTGTGGAACCTGAAAAGTTTATCTTGCCTCTCTAGGATTTCTATGTTGAAAAAACAGACAAATGTATGATTATGGTTTGGATTTTTATGTCTTCAACATTTAATGGTGTTGGATATTTAAATCAGACTCTAATATGGACATTGTTAATTCTATTCTCTCTTGGATTCTTTGTATGTTTCTACCCTCTGGAACTGGATATTTGAATTTCTTTATTTTAGTTGCAGCATTGATTTCGATTTTTCTATAGGTGCTTCTACGCAATATCTACACAATGAATTCTTGTTAATATTTTTGTCATTATTAATCAGTAATGACTGATTTTTTTTATGGACTGTTTTGCATCAACAGAATTTTATAGCCTACAGCTTTTTCCTTTTAAAAGTTTATCATCAGTCCCATACCTGAAGAGTCAAGTTCACAGCATTCTAGATGTTGGACTTCACCTGTGAAGATGTTCCGAGTGTTGAAATAAAAAATATTTTTTAAATAAAGAATATTATAGACAAGGGAGGATGAGGGGTTATGTACTAAATAAAGAATATTATAGACAAGGGAGGATGAGGGGTTATGTACAAGGGTTCAATGTGGACCAGGGAAGGCTTTGCAGTGAACAGGTTTCCTGGAATTGGAAGAGGACCAAGAGGACCTTCTCACGAGAAGGGGTTGTGCACAAGAGTTCAGGACGACTTTGCAGTGAAAAGGTTTCCTAGGATTGGAAGAGGGTCTTCTTCACAACCAAGCGTCACCATATAGTGAAATTTTAGTTGTGTGGTTTTAAATTCATTTTCTCGGAGTGGGGACTTTGATGTTACTGAATTTCAATGTGTAATCATATTTGAAAAAGTTTCCTTTTATGTTATAACATATATATTTGATATCAAGATTATTAAATGGGTTGGAAGGATTTGAGTATCTTATATAGTGTGTTTTTTATTTTGATAAAAGTTTTAAGAAGCTTGTCAGTCTAAAGGTTGATTACCTATGTACAAGTTCTCTATATGTGAAGCTTGGAAATTCATTTTTCAATACATGAGAAATCATTTATGTCTTTTCAATATGGGATGATAAATCATTTGTCTTAGACTTTTGATTTATTTAGCAAATTTTAAATTAAGCAAAAATAAAAAAGTAAATGTAGCTGCATCTTTATCTTTATTTTAAATGATATGCGATAACAAATCATTTATGGCATTTATGTCTTAAACTTTAGATTTATTTAGCAAATTTTAAATTAAGTAAAAATAAAAAGTAAATGAAGGTGTATCTCTATTTTTATTTTATTTAAATGGCAAGAAAAAAATAAAATTTTAGTAAATTTCAATTTCAATTTTCTTAATAATTTTGGTAATGAGAAAAAACCAATATTGAGTAAAATTTCAATTTCAATCTTCTTTTAGTACAATTTCAATTTCAATATTCTTTTAGCATTTTTAATAATTAACAATATTCTTTAAGTATTTTTAATAATTTTCTTTTAATAATCTTGATAAGAAGAAAAAATTAATATTGATGTGTTGGATGATAGTAAAATTTTAATTTCAATCATTCTTTTAGTATAATTTCAATTTCAATTTTCTTTGAGTACAATTTCAATTTCAATATTCTTTTAGTATTTTTAATAATTTTCTTTTAATAATCTTGATAAAAATTTGTTATATGTAATACAAAGAAAAAATTAATATTGATGTGTTGGATAATGACATTTTACACGGAGAATGAGCACCTCATTGCATACATGATACTAGAGAAAATTCTATATCAGCAAATTTATGTGATAACTTCTTATCAACTCCAATGAATGGATCAAATATTTACAATTCATAAAGTGTTTTTGTTCAGTGTAACAAACAAAACTTGTTTTTAGTAGTAGCTTTATGAAATTTGACATATAATAGAGCACTTTAAACATTTTAAGATATGTCAAAGTACATGGTATGAAAGTTTTAGAGATTTAGAGTACTTCTTATCAGCTACAATGAATTAATCAAATATTCACAATTCATAATGTGTTTTTGTTCACTGTAACAAACAAAACTTGTTTTTAGTAGTAGTTTTATGAAAGTTGGCATATAATAGAGCACTTTAAACAATTTAAGATATGTCAAAGTACTATGTATGAAAATTTCAGAGATTTAGAGTATTTCTTATCAACTCCATTGAATGTATCAAATATTCACAATTCATAATGTGTTTTTGTTCACTATAACAAACAAAACTTGTTTTTAGTAGTATTTTTTATGAAAGCTGGCATATAATAGAGCACTTTAAACATTTTAAGATATGTCAAAGTACCTTGCATGAAAATTTCAGAGATTTAGATTTGTTTGACATTTATTTGCATACATAATTTGTCATTTGCATATGTAATTTGTTACTTAGTTATATAATTTGTTTATACAAGTTTTTAAACTGTGAATAAATGAAATGTTTTAATTCAAACACAACTTTCTTCTCATTTGTAATGGTCAACCTCTACCCAAAAAGCTTGAGTTTATAAATCTTTACCCTCCATCATTTCATTCACTTTGCATGGTGGCCATAGGCATGGGAAATTGTTAACAAAATATGAACGATTGAGATTCAGACTTCATTTTAAAGTTTGTACATTTGTACCTTGTATCGTTGGTTGGCTATGCAATTGCTACTTATCAACATTTTAGTTGAAAGCATCCAATTCAATGGAGGCCTCTTATTTCTTGATTCAACAAGTGTTCCTTCCTTCCAAAGGGTAATTCTTCAAAATTCAATAGCTCATAATTCGGTTTGGTAAACAAACGTTTGAAGAAATTATAAACCTTTGGACAAATAAATAGTTTCACAACATGAAGAGAGGATTCCAAAAAGTTTTAATAAACCTTTGGACAAATTAGTAGCTTCACAATGTAGTGAAGAGAGGATTCCAAATTATTTTAATTTAAATTGCAATAAAAATGAATATGTTTTAATTGTGTGGAAAGTTAGTTGATGTGAAGTTGACAACATATGTATAAAGCACACTATGTATCCAAGTTTATAATGAAGTGTTTAAATGAAAAATGAAACAAAAACTAAAATGCTAATTTGAAAAAAAATCATAATATTAAATTATCAAGAGTTTTATTATTATTTTGTAATACAAGATATCCTCACTTGTGCTACCCAAGTTACAAGCCACATAGAAATTACTCAAATATTATTTTAAAAAACAGCATAGATCCATCTTAATCCAAGATTTGTTAAGCATTGAGAGGGATCAAAAAAATGTTGAGACAAACTCATCACTTAAGCATCTAGAGTGATGAAAAAAATGTTGAGGGAGAAACTCATCAATGCATGATAGATTAGGGTTAGGATGAATCTATATTGGTTTATTGTATTGTTATATTTTTATTTTATGATTATGATCCTTATTTTTCTATTTTTTTTTATGGTTTTAAGTTTCTTCTTCAATTTAATTTAATTTATTAGCATTACCTTATATTACATATCTCATACATAATGGGTTGTAGATGTGTTGATGTTTTGGTAGCTACGAGAGGTATTAACCTCCATGTGTAACCTTTGACTTAGAATAGAATATTTCGAAAGAAAGAGAACCTTTAAACAAATGTATGGAATCCCTAGAAGACACGTTGACCTAGCAGAATAATAATATTAGAATATTATCTTCTAGAAATACGATTCGCTTCCACAGGAAAAATATAAACATAAAATATAATTACCAAAAAGTCAGGTCAGCCCAGCCAGAAAAGCCACCAGATAGATAAATATAAATAGAGGGCGTTTTAGCTCATTTGGACAACCAGAAAGTGCACAAGTCTTGTGAAGAGATGCAGTTGCAACTGCAACTACAACTACAAGGAGCAATAAGGGTGCATGGTCATCTCTTAGGTCTTGGTCTCTCTCTGGTGCTATTTTGGTGATTCTCTTGGTGATTTTCTAGGTGATTCTCTAGTGCTATCTTGGTGATTCTCTTGGTGGTTCTTAGTGAAACTCTTGGTGATATTCTTAGTGATACTCTTGGTGATATGGAGACTCTCTCTCTTGTGTGCCACCCTTGGAGAAGAAGCGCTCTAATGGTCTTGAGTTGTTGTTGTAGTTAGTAGCTAGGGTTTATCTGTTGGTTCTGGAGTAGGCTTGTCGAAAATATTCTAAGTAAAGGTTAGGGTGCTCGGGGTTGGCCTTGTGCCTATGGTTGGGTGACAATGATGTGAGATTGTCTATGGTTAAACGAGCATACCAAAATTTCAACATGGTATCATCGTTGGTTTCCTTTGTAATAGTCTAACCACTGGAAGGAATATCCTCAGTTTCCCCCATTGTCAAGCTCATTGAACACATATTTAACTCACTAAGAAGGTCACCTAAGTAGGGCACATCTCTTCCCTGGTTCAAATCTGCAAATTTTTGAAGTTGAGAAATTATGGTTTCCTTATAAAACCCTAGGTTTGCAGTGTCAGTGCCTTCGTGCCAATTGTAGCACCAGTTGCAATGTCAGCACCAGTTGTAGTACCAATTGCATTGAAAGTTTATTTGAAGTATTGGGAATAATATTTGGTTGTCCTAGTGTGCCTTACCCTAGTGCATCTCCAACTACCTTTAGATTACAAGTTGGAGCACCTTTGAAGTTTTAAGGTTCATCATTGCTTGTCGTCACTACCGGATGGTGCCACTACCTGTTGATGTTACTGAAGGTATGTACTTATATATATTTAAATTGTATCACTATTTTGAGTGTGATTGCAGGAGAAGGGATCTCAGATCCAACACATTCAAAGGAAAAACACACTCCAAGTTTGATTGTTTTCATATGCCTCTAGTTGTTATGGAATTATGAACATCTAGGTTTCATTTTTTGATCTATTGAAGTTATGATTATCGTACTAATCTCTGGTCAAAATTGAAGTTAGAAAATAACTTTAGTAAAATTATTAGATTGATTAAGGTTGAGATTTTAGAGTTTGTTTTCATTATATTTTCTAACTCAGATTTATGTCAAGAAACTATATTGTCTTAAGTACAAGGGATAGGTTGAAGAGAACACTTGTCGTCTTGAGTGAAGGACACTCGGAATAAAATCAACAACACTTGTTCTTGAAGATAAGACTCCAGGTTCTAAGTTTGATTGATTAAATTAATAAGTTTCAAATTTGTACATATCAAGTTTGATAATTGCTACAGTGCTAGTTGTGACCATAGTGCTTGAAAGGTTCTATTACTGCTAGATACAATGAATACTTGGTAGCATGTAAGTACTATTGATATAAATGCTTAGTGTACTTGTTTGCAAGATGAACTAACATCTCCTCTAGGAGATACTTCTTGTTTTGCTTCTAGGAAGGTCATCTTGGTTATTTTATAAATTCCATGGAGGTTACCATGGAAGAATGATTGATCACAACATTAGAAGAGTGTTGTTCCTATTATTTTATTTTGTATTTTGGCTCTTTTTCCAAGAAGGTAACAAGCAATAGCTCTGAGAAGGAGCTACTATGCTTATTGTTCTCATTTTTTTTTTATTGGTATAAGAGTATTATTCTTGTCCGTTGTTTTCCCCCTTGTTTCCCTTGTTCCAGACAGGTCACAGGTGATAAATTTGAGGGAAGCTATAGTGATGGTTGCAGGAGACAATATATTAGATGGTCTCTAGTTTGAGACATGGAGCAGACTATCCAGATAAGAATTTGTATACACGATCGTATACATCCATGTACCAAAGAAGAAGAATATGAAGAAGGGTACTTTTGCGAGATACAAAATATCTCATATCGAGATTGATTGTGAGGAGAAAAAGGTTCCAAAGATGACCGATCAAATTCCTCTAATGCAGTGATCACTCTTCATATCATCAGGAAGAGTTAGTAGAGCCAAAAGGACCTACCAAGATTCATTACAGTAACTGAGAAGAGACCATCATAGTCCTGTGACACTTTGCAGGATGCAAAGCCATATAGTATTGACGATCCATATCATGAGGAGCATATGACTCCACTAGTGGTGAGGCAAGCGACCCCACCAAGTAACAACTCAAAAGGAGTCAAGGCTCAGAGGGAGCCAGTTGGCCCATACAATGAAGAATACATAAAGACCTTTCTACGTAATTGTGCATGATGTGATGCTCAGAGATAGGAAGTCTCTAGGAGCAGTACATCTCCAGGACAAGATCATACCAGATAGTTGAGATTAAGAGGGAGGAATTTATATCCCTTATTATGATTCATTGTCATATGTTTTATTTATGATGTGAATCAATTTTCTTTTAAGCAGTAGGCCCATGTTTGGCATGTGATGTTATAAGTATGTATCCTATAGCATTGCACAATATCTCATGATGGAGCCTGTCTAGGATGAAACCTATTTACTAACATAACACACTCCTTATAGTATGTTCTAGTAGATATGGAAGGCATCTAGATAGTTTCCACATGTATTAGTATGTGTATGAGTGTAGAGCAGAAGCGTGGTCAAAGATAATAAAACCTTATGTTTGGTTGCATGACTATGAGTACGATGTCATCATACTTAAGAAATTTTTATTGCTTTGTGCCTTGATTAATTTCATGATTATGGAATGTTGTTGACTATTGGACTGAATTTGACTTGTAGGTAAGACCTACAAGAAGAGGATGACAAGACGTTTTTTGGAGGACAAGTGATGACGTCAACAGATTGAAGATCCAGTTGATATTCAGTGCTCGAGAGGGAGTCAGACGGTCAGTTTCAGAGGGAGCTAGGTACTACAGTAAGGAGCAAGAGGCTATGCCAGATGTAGGAAGAAGTCATGTGTAGTGATCAATACAGATAAAGTTGAGTATGTGGCAGCATGTACAACAGTGTGGCTTTAGAAGTTGTTGTATGGGTTATTTGGTCTCGGATTGGAGTCGACCTGCATTTGGTGTGACAACCAGAGTTGCATGAAGTTTTCATAGAACCCGGTGTTCCATGATAGGTTGAAGCATATCGAGATCATATACTAATATATCATGGATATGGTACAAAGGGGAGCAGCGAGGCTCTAGTTAGTGACTTTCAAGGATTAGGTTACAAACGTGTTCACCAAGCCACTATCGAGGATGAATTTTGAGTACTTCAGGGACAAGATTGGCATGGTCCCTCTTTAGAGGGAGTGTTCTCATCCAGCATGAAAAAGGGTTGGCACTGAGAACAGATGGAAAAATCTCATCCAACATGAAAAAGGGTTGGCACTAAGTCTAGTGGGTCTCATCTAACATGAAAAAGGGTTGGCACTGAGAACAAATGTAAAATCTCATCCATCATGAAAAAGGGTTGGCATTGAGTTTGGTGTATCTAATCCAACATGAAAAAGGGTTGGCACTGAGACAGGTGGATCTCATATAGCATGAAAAAGGGATGGAACTAAGACTGAGGGTGCACATGATCATGTACTGATGAATTGCAGAGTAGTGGATGTCACGGGGACATGTTGTATCTATTCAGATCTACCCATAGACCTTGGATTCATGGGGTGAATTCATGTTGCACTATGGATATCCTGTGTGGATATGGTAATGCTACATGTAGACTAGTCTGCAAGACAATGTGAGTCTTTCCCATGCCATGTGAGATGGATGGATGTGTTTGAGACCACTACATGAAGAACATCTTAGTTAATACCTCCCTAACTAAGAGGGAGTGTTGATGTTTTGGTAGCTACGAGAGGTATTAACTTCCACATGTAACCTTTGACTTAGAATAGAATATTTTTGAAGCAAGAGAACCTTTAAATAGATGTATAGAAACCCTATAAGGAAATTCGGCCTTGTTATAGAACAAGTTGTAGGTTGGGAAAATCCCCACCTAATCACAAAGCAAGTGCTACAACTTGGGAATCCTACACCCAATGTCACCTTGATGTAGGTCTCACACTTCAAGGGTGACTAGGTCACTCTTGGGAGGCGATCTCGGTGACCCTAAGGGGATTGAGATGGAGATGGAGAGAAATGGAAGTGAATCCCCTAGAGGTCAATTCTAAGTGGAGTGAAGAGTGGGAAGATATGCCTTGTAAGTCAAGTCATTTTTTCCCCAAAAGTATGGTACTTCTTCGGATGATTGTACCTTCCCGAGACACAAGAAAATCCAACTTGCAATGTTATATGTTAGTATGGATCAACAAGTTAATATTTTTGTCCCTAATTTTCAGTAGTAGATGACAATTTATATCAGAAATTAATACATTCAAATCGACATGTAAAGCATGAGATCAATCAACAATATTATCAATGAGTATGCCAATCAATTATGACTAAAAAATGACACTTTAAGGATGAATAAACAAGTTGTTATAACATGTAATTTATGCAGAAAATTGCAGACTTATGGTTGTAGCATTCATTCAATTTTAACATCAAATTACACCTTTAAAATATTCCAACGAGTAGCCCAAAAGGTGTGCCCTAGTTAGTAGAGTTAGTGTGCAAAATTTAGGAGCTAGTCTACGGTTAGTTTAGGCATTATGGTTAGTAGTTTATCTAGGTTAGATCAGCCCTAATGGATGTAGGTTAGGTTTTGTAACAACAAGTAAAGTAGTGGGAGATAGGGGATGCCCTAGTAGGGGAAGACTCGTCTCAATGAGGCAAACCAACTCCAAGCAAGAGACCTTTCAAAAGATAAAATTTCATGTTTCCCAAGGCAATGATTTTATATCTCCAATGCAAAAACAATATATGACTAGTGCCTTTAATATTGGGTTAATGGAGTCAAATAATAGAAAGAGCTAGAGAAGCTACCTCCTTGGGTGTGTAATCTCTTTTACTTGCCAAGGAAAGTTTCTCTAGGTAGGGTTTAAGATAAGAGGGTGTATGTCCTCATACTTCTCTTAGCAAACCCTTGTTTAACCAATAACATGAAGTATTAAATGATGAAGACTATGGTGGGGGTGCATGCCCTTCTACTTCCCACCTAGTTCCTAGCACAACAATCCTTGACTTTAAAGGAATGATAGCATAAGAGTAAAAGACCATACCAAAATCAAGAAAGATGCTAAGATAATCCACCGTAAAAGCTAGAAAGAATTCATCCAAGGCTAGCACCTCACTCCTCCATCAACCATTCATCAAGATAGCCATAAACAAGTGCACAGGAGATAAATAGAGCCAAAGATAGCGAAAATTTCAGACCAATACTTCTAACAATGAGGGAGATTTATCTTAAAATGAGATCTTATGATCTCGTATTTATACAAAATGTCACCAAGGTGACTTGTCCATAAATTAAGGGGTAAACCATATGACTAGTGGTAAAAAACCCTAATATTTCCCCCCTTTAACAAAGAATTAATAAACAATTCATTTAAAGTTTCACTTTTGCACAAATAAAACCCTAATTTTACATGGATGTCTCCCCTTTAGGGGATGTTTTTCCACTTAGAAGAATTTGTTGGTGTTGGATAAGCATGGGTAGGCCTCAAAAGGCCACATGTCAAGAATCTAGGCAATTTCCTCATGATGAAGACCCTCCTCTCCTCAAAACGTCCTTGTGTCAATGAGTGGCACCTCACCACCAAGCCCTAACCCCCCTAGGTGACGTCGTGCCTCTAGAAGTGACGTTTTTCCTCTCCTATGAAAAATGTTTGGCATGTGGGGGCTAGGCTATGTCATCCAAGTCATCATCAAGGCCTTACAAGTCTCATCTTTCTCATCCAACATGCGGTACCTTGGCATCCAACCCGTGGGCTTGTAGCCCCATGGAAGCCCAAGCTAGGTTTGTTCTCCCAAAAATTTCCACCAACTAGGTCTTATAAAGACAAATGAGGACACCCTCCAAGGATCTCAAGTCATAACATCATGATAAGTGAATCCAATTAATAAATGATCCATCTAAGCATGTGCATACAATATCACTATATCAAACAATTAATTTCTCAAAGACACTATGCGGCTTGTCAAGCTTGAATATGGGAGGGTCGACGAGGTGTCCTATTGGGTAGATCTTTCCCTAATTCAAGGAGAGTTTCCAAGAGATCGCTCTCTAAGCCATGTAAATTGGATGAAGTGGTTGGAGTCAAGACTCAATGGGCATAGGGCTCATGACATACAAGGGGTCGTAGTGTCTCATTCATGGGTGCCTTTGTAGAGGGTGTGTGGTACCTTCTTCCGCAATACACTTTTTCCAAGCCCATCAATTTCCTTTTATCTTTCTTTCTTTGTATTTTCTTTAAATATAGCATAAGGATAGGTTGAAGGTGACTGCCTTGGTGTGGTGACTAGATGATGGAAATGTCACCCACAAACACCTAGTGGAAATGAGAAGGTTGGCTCATGATGAGACCCCCTTTCTCTCAGCCATGCAACTGAGAGCCATTACCCTGGTTTGGTGACCAGTTGATGACAATGTCATACCACTAGATATTCATGGATGTGATAAGTCGACTCGTGATGAGACCTCATGATCCAAGTGGATATTGGTGGCCACCCACCTATTCCACTTGGACCCCCCACCATTGTTTCTTTCATTTTTTTAGTTTCCTTAATTGTAGCACAATTTACTATTCTTGGCAGTTTTCAGGTCTTGAACTTCCGGAGCTGTTTTGAGGCCATAAACGACATTTTTTGGGCATCAAAATTTGACAAATATTCATTCATTTCCAACCATGACACTCACTATTAAGTTTTGTATTCCTCGGATAGATCTTTCTAACGATGTATTATATGTGTCAAACGGAGATAGTATGCCAAAGTTACGACCCCGTGAAATTGATGTACCAATTTACCCCTACGGGGCCCATATTCTAGCGTTTCATCTCCTAGGGTTATGTTTTTGGATTTTTAGGGTTTCCATTGTTTCTCAATAATATATAGGCCTTCGATCCTCATTGTAACACATAGTTTAGAGGCTTGTAGCTGCCACATCTCTTCTCAGAGATAAGCTACCAATGCCCTAGCTAGTTTATTTTTATTTTGTCTATAAACAAATTTCAGTGCTTTGATATTAATGAAAGGAAGTATTATTTCTGCTGCATCTTTGTATTCATGGTTATTTTTGTATTATGTTGCATTCCTGCATAAATTCAGATCAGTGGTATCATAAAGTCTACTCTTTCTCGATCCTTCTTTGCATGTCCCCAACGAGGTCGGGGTATAAGGAGTTAGGGCTCAATCTGGTTGAACCTTTGCAAGATCAGCCTTGCAAACCCTAGCAACTGCCCATGGGGAAAAAAAAGAAATACAAGGGAGCAGGAGATCCTATCAAAATATTTCTGGAGGAGGCCCTTGAAAAACAAAGGAACACGATGATGATTAACTTCACCCAAATCCTTCAACGATTTCCCACTGGCGGTGCATCTGCATCCAACAGCCACTCTGGAGGCGCAACCCCTTCTAAGGTACAATTAAACTATGACATTCCCATATTTGATGTCCAAATAGATGAAGATGCCATAGATAGATGGTTGAATCTATTAGAAGTATATTTCTCGGTTCATGACTTTTCCGACCGGGAGAAGATTATTTTTTCACTGCTCAAAGTCGTTCCCATGTCAAGGACTGGTGGGAAACCTACTGTGAGAAAAATGACGAGGAGGAACCCTCTCTGTTCTCGGTCGTACCCACTTGGGATTATTTCTAGGATGCCATCAAGGAACAATATTGTCTTATGGGGAGCTATGAGGACAAGTACATACAATGGACTACGTTGCAGCAGCAAAGGGATCAAGATGTGTATGAGCTGACGAATCTATTCCATACCCTGGGAAAAAAGTTGGGTATCAAAGATTTGGAGAAACATTTAGTGTTGAAGTACCGCAGTTGTCTACACAGATACATTCAGGAGGAAATGGAGTTCCTTGACATCTCCTTTCTTGGTACAACATACCGGTATGCTGTCGAGATTGAGCAGAAATTCAAACAGAAGAAGCGAGACTTTGGATCTGTGAATCAAAAGCAAGAGAAAGGTGCCCCCAAACCGCAAAACAAAGGACAAATCCAAGGCATGGAGGCTTAAGACAACCTGTCAAAGAAGCAAGAAAACAAAAACACCGCGAAGCCGAAGAAGGACATGGGAAAGTGGTGTGAGTTCCATAAGAGCTCCACTCACAACACAAGTGAGTGTTGGGCCAAGCAGTCACTAGTGGCTGAGATGAGGGATTCTGAATCAGATGCATGCTACGACACTGAATCAGAACCCGAGAAGGGGAATGACAGAGGGAAGCATATTATCTATGCAGAGCCCAACACCACCGTTTCCACCACAAATATTCAAAAGGAAGAACGAAAAGATCCAGAGGAGGAGGAGTGTCTCTTCCACTCCCAGATGTGGGAAAAGGGTTACCCGCTACAATTCACTGTCAACAGTGGGAGACAAAAGAACCTCATTTCAGCAGAGGTCGTGAAGCGGTTGGGCTTTCCGACCATAGCACACCCACATTCGTACACCATTAGGTGGATTCACCAAGGATGATATCTCTGCGTCAACCAATAGTGTCGCCTTCCCTACAACATCAAGCCCTTCATCGATGAGGTATTATGTGACATTTCTCCTCTTTATGTTTGTGAAGTATTATTAGGCCAACCATAATTATGGAAGCGACATGCTGTGTATGAGTCCCGACCTCACACTGTTATTGTTACCTTGGGAAATAAGTTGTACAGGATATCAGAGGTACCATCGCCTACTGCTATCTCTTTGGTTACTGCAAAACAATGCAATAAGCTCGTTTCCAAAACTGAGAAAATTGTTTTCCTGATGATCCTCCCTCAGGGAAAGAAGAATATTGTGGCCACGACCTCCAGATAGGGATCCTCCGCACAACAACAAAAAATGTACAACATCGTGGAGGAGTATCGAGACATCTTAACCTCACCCGCGGGGGTTCCTTTGCACTGCCAGGTCAAGAACCCCAACGATCTGACCCCAGGTGCGCCGCTACCTAATGGACCAATTTATCAGTGCTTTGTTCTAGAGAACGATGAAATCAAGAGGCATATTCAGGAGCTACTGCAAAAAGGTCGCATCCGGCCAAGTTCATCACCCTGTGGGAGCCCAATCGTGTTGGTGCAAAAGAAGGATGGGACTTGGAGACTCGGTATTGACTATCGAGCGTTTAACAAGATCATTGTCTAGAATAGGTACCTGATCCCACGGATTGATGACCTTCTGGACCAACTCAAAGGGGAAAAATATTTCAACAAGATCGACTTGAAGTCCGGGTATCACCAAGTACCAATCAAACCGTTCGATGTGTGGAAAACTTCCTTCAAAGCCAAGGAGGGCCTTTTCGAATGGTTGGTCATGCCTTTCAGGTTGATGAATGCTCCCGCAACCTTCATGAGGTTGATGGACGAGATCTTGTGGCCATTCACCAACTCATTTGTAGTAGTGTACTTGGATGACATCCTGATCTTCAACAAGACTTGGGAAGAGCACCTCCACCACATCCGACGAGTCATCCAAACACTGCGGAAACACAAGTTGTGTGCCAATATGGAGAAGTGCACTTTTGGCATGACCCAAGTTCAGTATCTGGGATACATTATTGATGAGCATGGGGTGCATGTGGATCCAACCAAGATCCAAGTCATTTGGGATTGGCCAACCTCGACCACTCTAACAGAGCTTCGCAACTTTCTGGGTCTTGCTAATTTCTACCGCAGATTTGTGTTGGGGTTCTCTCATATAACTTGGCCCTTGAGTCAAGTCACCAAGGGAGGAGAAAAATCAAAATTCTTTTGGTCGAAATATCAACAGAAGGCATTCATAGAATTGAAACATCGCCTCTGTTGTGCCCCAGTGCTCACATTACCAGACTTGCAACAACCATTTGAGATCGATACAGATGCCTATGACTATGCTATTGGGGCACTTCTTACTCAACAGGGGCATCCAATGGCATATCACAGTGTGACACTGTCTGACACAGTCCGAAAGTATCCCAGTCCGAAAGTATCCCACTTATGACAAAGAAATGTATACCATTGTGCAGGCTTGCCGACAATGGAAGCATTACATTTTGGGGAAGGAAATTATCATCCACACAGACCACCAACCCCTGCAGTTCATACAAACACAAGGGAAGTTGCAGAACGATCACCATTAGAAGTGATCCACATATCTGCAACAGTTTCATTTAAACATCAAGAACAAGAAGGGAAGAACCAATAATGTTGCAGACTGCCTCAGTCGACCACCGATCGTGGCGATAACCACCATGCTCAACTCTTGTGGCACGAGACTTTTGATTGGCTGCTTCTCTACAAGAGCGATCCATATTTCGGCCACACATACAAAATGCTCTTGGAGGGTAACCGATTTCTAAATTTTCACATCCAGGATGCACTACTATGTCACCTAGGACACCTTTGTGTTCCTTCAAGTGAGCGTGCCAAGATGATTTGAGAAGCACACTATAGTCGGGTCATTGGGCATTTCGGGGTCGAGAAAATAGTGGCAGTACTACAGAAGTATTTCTATTGGCCAAACCTTCGAGAAGATGTCGGGAAGTACATCATATCCTGCATTGCCTATGCCATTTCCAAACTGACCATCAAGAAGCAAGGCCTCTACACTCTACTTCCTACCCCTAGTCGACCTTGGGAATCCATCTCCATGGATTACGTGTCCGAACTTCCTTCTACTAAGCATGGAAACGACTATGTTTTTGTGGTCATCAACAGATTCTCAAAGATGACCATTATGGCAGCCTGTAAGAAGAATATCACAGCAGAAGCCACTGCTAAACTCTTCTTTGAACGAGTGTGGGTACACTTTGGGATCCCACAGTTTATCATCTCAGATAGGGACAACAGGTTCTTCAGTACATTTTGGTCCAGCTTCATGTGAATGCTGGACACCAAGCTCACCAAGTCCACAACTTTCCATCCCCAAACTGATGGCTAGACAGAGGTCATCAACAGGATGATCGTACACATTTTGTGCATGTACAACTCAAATAATCCACGCACATAGGATGAGAGCCTCCCCTATTTACAACATAGCTATAACCGGGCCCTCCACAACTCAACTGACCACAACCCCTTTCAGGTGGGCTTGGGATTCCAACCAATATGTCCCATTGACGTAGCCATACCATTTACAGCTACTAAGGATGATTCGACTCATGTCTAGTCTGAAGCTGCCAAGGCGAACAACTTCATTGAGTGCATTCAACACATTCTCCAATAGGTTCATGATAGAGCCAATGCTAAGTACAATCAGCAACATGATCATCATCGGATGCAACACATCTTCTAGGTGAGCAACAAAGTGTGGCTACATTTGCAGAAGGAGTGCCTCACTGGACCCCACCACAAGCTTCGCCCGCTCTGATATGGGTCATAAACCATCACCAAGGCTGTAGAGAAAAATGCCTTCGAGCTTAGAATCCCACCATTCCTTGGTCTGCACCCAGGGTTCAATGTGGACCGCCTTCGACCTTACTTTCCACCACTACTGGACACATCTGACATGGCAGAACAACTCACACCAACAGAGTTAAAACCAGACTGCATGGAACAAGCCACAATAGATTGGATTATTGACACACATATCAATAACACCTACCAGCAGAAGATCCAACTATATCGAGTTGTCAAAGCAGGCCAACTCCTTCACCGGGGCAAGTGTCTCACCAAGGATCAATTTCAACAGAAGTTTCCTCATCTCATGGAGGAACTCAACGCCATGGGGAACATTGCTTCCTAAGGGAGAAGGAATGATCCAGGTGGATATTTTTGGCCACCCACCTATTCCACTTGGACCCCCACCATTATTTCTTTCATTTTTTCAGTTTCCTTAATTATAGCACAATTTACTATTTTTGGCAGTTTTTCGGGTCGTGAACTTTCGGAGCCTTTTTTAGGCCCTAAACGATGTTTTTTGGGCATCAAACTCCACTGAATATAACTCTATTCCAAACCTTGTTATTTTCTATTAATAGTTGTATTCCTTCGATAGATCTTTCTAACGATGTATCACATGCGTCAAACGGAGATAGTATGCCAAAATTACGACCCCGAGAAATTGATGTACCAATTTACCCCAATGGGGCCCATATTCTGGCGTTTCATCTCCTAGGGTTATGTTTTTGGATGTTTAGGGTTTCCATTGTTTCTAAATAATATATATGCCTTCGAGCCTCATTGTAATACAGATTTCAGAGGCCTGCAGCCACCACATCTCTTCTCAGAGATAAGCTACCAACACCCTAGCTAGTTTATTTCTATTATGTATGTAAACAAATTTCAGTTCTTTGATATTAATGAAATGAAGTGTTATTTTCGCTGCATCTTTGTATTCATGGTTATTTGTGTATTCTGTTGCGTTCCTGCATAAATTCGGATCACCTCCTATCTTTCAACTAACCTTTTAAGCATTCTTTATTATATTGTGGGTCCCCCCTTTACTCAAAGATAAGTGTTTCACTGCTTTCTTGGGTGATCCCTAGGTGACATATATGGAAGGTTTATACAAGAATTTTATCTTTTACCCAACATCAACCCCTCTAGGGAGAATGAGGGACAACCCCTTCTTGGGTCAATACATCCTAAAATCCCAATAGATAAGGAAATAGAGGGGAATAATGATGGAAAATGGTAAGTATGGTCGGGAACGGTACGATGCTTCTTTAAGGGAGTTCCTAGTAGAAAACCCATCCCCAAGGAAGACCACTTACTAGGGAAGAAATTCAACCACCAAGGTGAAGCAGGGAAAAATGCATAATGTCCAAGCATATATCATGAAATCTAGAGCAATCTAAGATACCACATACTCAACTGGCTTAAATATTGAAATGACGCTCACCATAATACTGAATTGTACCTCATGGAGCAAGGCCCACTTCCTTCCGAAAGCCAGCTGGTGTGGTGGATACCATATGCAAACCTGTGACCATTTGTGGTGGTGAGTGGGTTTTCCATCTGTGCAAAGGGCATTGTTGGTCATGTAGTCTGTCGACACTCCATATCTGCAACCTTAGGGCCTCGAGACATAATATCCTTAGTTATCCACAAAATGGGGATAACATTTGGCTCCTACTTGGGGACATGTGCTTGCCGTAGAGTGCATGAGAACTGCAACATCTCCCAGTAGACCTTTTCTTGCAAGGAAACATCAAACTGTCAAGTGTCGGAGTGCCTACTCATCTGTGTTCTCATATGATCATAATCAAAACCAACTACGCTAGAAAAAGAAAATTTTGACATTTTCCAAATAATTCTAAACTAAGCATGAAATCAATATTCAATTAGAGTAAGATGAAAATGAAATGCATCTAAACTAGTATGAGAAATCAAGATGCAAATGCAGGGAATCAAAATGACTTACCTACTTACCTGGGTCATGGGCTCTGAAGAAGTCATGTGCCATCTTGGAAAAAATGTTTGAGGAGAGATCCCTTTACTGGTAGTGGCATCCTCCTCTCTTTTGTAGTGGATAAGTAGAAAGAGTATGGCATGGAAACTTCCTCTATTTTGTAGGGGCCTATCCAAATATTGACGAACTTTTGATGCAATCCTGGTTTTTCTCTTCTTTTGTCCCAAAATAGAACTTGATCCCCTTGTTATTGGATTTATCCGTAAGTGCAGACACAAACCGATCTCCCTAGATCCACCTGGATCTAGAACAAAACAGGACAGAACATGATGCTTTCCTTAAGTTTAAGTATTGAATTTACTAACTAAAGAAGGATGAGTGACATACCATTTAAATGTCGCTTCCTCTCGTTATCGCCATCCTAGCTCTGTTCCAACGCTCATACAATGATGATCTTGCAAAAGAACGCAACCAACCAAATTGATAGAAATAGCATAAACTCAATAAAAACCTATGTATGTGATCAAGGAATCATACAATAAAACACAACAAGCTTTATAGGAAAGAATCATATTACTGTATCATATTAAATGTGAAAGAGAGATTACAACCATTGCCTTGATGTCGTAAGGTCCCTTCCAACTGTCCTTTGTTCCCAACACACTTCTTGCTACAAGGATTCTGAAAGCATAGATCTGATAGCTACTCACAATCTATCTTGACAAAGAAAATCTCAAAGCCACTCTAACCAAGCCAAAGCTAACAAAGCTCAAGAACAAGAACCCACAAGCTCATGAACCAACAAAGCTAACCCAATCTAACTTTCTCCATGAGAACTCCTCTCCTTTTATAAGTTGA
>SNQJ01S0031931.1:97218-110695 GCA_010110895.2 Picea sitchensis | reverse complement strand
GCTCGATAAAAATCCATGAGACAGTATAGAGAGTCTTCTTTAAGTTTTTCATACTCTTTAAAATTGAAAATATCAGCGAGCAGGAACTGGCTCGGGCTTGATAAAAATCCACGAGACACTATAGAGAGTTTCCTTTAAGTTTTTCAGAATATGTAAAATTGAAAATACCGGCGAGCATTAACTAATCTGGGCTCGATAAAAATCCACAAAAAAGTAGTAGTTAGGATTATTATTGTTATTGTAATAAAAGAGGAAATGCCCTCAGAAGTGTGATCACCTTGGTTCCAAAAGAAAAGGAGTTCTATCATCTCAGTCATTGGTCATTACAAAATGCCCTCCTATTACAAATCTTTCTTGCATCATTCCTCTATAAAATTTGGCAACTACATGGTTTTTTTAGTCGAATTTGATCACAAAACACCAATTATTCCTACAAATCACTACCACCAGAATCCGTGTTAATATTTCTTAAGCACCAGAAAAATGTTCATTTCTATGCTTATCTGGCATCAATTATCACCTCTATGTTCATCTGGTACCAAGGGCCACCCCTGTACAAAATCATCTCGTTGTTCCTATCAGGTACTGGATCCTATCCAGTATAAAAGAAGGGACCCTGCACTATTCCGGTACTAATTACAAATTTTACACACAGGTGATCCGGTACTCGAAAAAAAAAAATGACACTCAAGTAATCCCGTACTCAGATGATCCTGTACCAAATACAAATTCTACACACAGGTGATCCAGTACTCAGATGATCCCTTACTAATTTCAACTCTGCGCCCAGGTGATCCAGTACTTAGATGATCCGGTACTGGTAAGAATATGACGGGTAAATTTCATCATGTTTCCAAGTCGCTGTCCAATTATTAGTGATAGGACATACATATTCGACACTTTTTTTCGTGTTATTTAAAGGAATTAGACAAAATATGCATTTAGAACATCTGATTTCTCTTGGATCATGACATACCTCTGTTTTGTCATGAATCTCTGTAAAAATCTTAGACCACACTTCCAGAAAGAGAAAATGTCCTACGAAATATCAAGAGTGCAAGGTCATGATGTCTTTTACCAGATCAAAGTCATACTCCCTCTATCTATCCGGTAAATAAACCCCATAAACTTATGATTCGTTGTCATACTATATGAAACGACATGAACCACGAATCACAGCATATCGAGTAATGATCCCAACTGATTTCATATACATGAGTCCCAATCATAACGACCACATCCTTCTGTGAATATCGTCTGACACCAAGCTTCCTATGAATCCGTAAAACATTACTGAATCCGACCTACCTCACCATATCATCATGAGTATTGACATGACCGTTGTAATCTACACTTCCATTCATAAACGCTCTTCTGGATGTCTTTTCCATCCAGATGAGCGTTATTTACCATTGCTGTCACACCAACTACAGACACCCTATGCCTTCGTATCCTTTGCATATTTTTCCCATCCGATACTCTATCGTAGCCTATGTTATCTGGTACTCAACCCTCGACCCTCTGTCCATCCTTTATCCACTCGAGATAATTGTTTAAGCTAGAATGGGGGTCAACAGGCATGACCTCATATTTCAAATATATAGAGAAACGAAAGAATATCAGGCTTGTAAGAAAAAATATGAATAGGCAGGGTGGGTGCCATTCTTGGAGAAATTTAAAGGTCATCATGAGGGAATTTATCTTGTCTTTGCACATACATATGATGGAGAAAATGTGCAGTTTGGGGACGTGAAGTTAACAATTACAGAAGCCACTATAGCAGAAACTACAGGTCTCTTGATGGATAGAGAAAAATACTTCAAGAGAGTGATCGTTGAAAAAAAGATCTATCAAAAATTCCTCAAGTTAGATCATCAAGACCCCAATTGGACCAAGGGCATCCCTTGAAGCTACATCAAAGAGAAATATTGGATGATGCTCATAAGTCTACAAAAATTCCTCACCTGTGAGGGAAGGTATGTCGTGACCTTCATTTATCATTTAAAGATTTTATCACATTTTGAGGGAGGACCACAGATTAATTTTCCCCACTTTCTATGGATGAGTTTAAAGAAAATGGCAAGAGGGGTGAGGTTAGTTTCCAAGAAACCTGAGACTAACCTTCATCATCATGGTTTAATCAAACTTCTAGTCGTTCATGCTTTAAAAACACAAGGTGGTAGTTGGAAGAATTTACTCCAACAGAGTTTCGCTCAAGAAAAATCCAAATTGGTTGAGACACAGAAGGCAGGGACACACAGTGAGGGTTCAAGCAGAAAGGAAAATAAAGACAGAAAAATGACATCAAGAGGTAAAGAAGACACTGCTATTCCCAGCTCATCTCAGCCCATTGAGAAATCAGTGACATAAAATTTTGTTGTAGGGGAACCTGCTGTATCAAGAAAGAGGACAACCACTCAATTCCAGAGAGTAAGTCCTACCTTGGTTCAAAAGAGTAAAAGATGAAAAGAAGACTCAGAACCAAGTGGTCAATCAGACAACATTCCTGAAACAATCATGGAAATGTCATTAGAACCAACCAGCCAAATAGAGAAGACCCCTGACCTCAATTTACAAAGAAATAAAAAGTCTACACAAACTAAAGCATATAGCTCAGTCCTGCGCCCTAAAGACCAACGATCATAGAATAAGAAATGAAAGAAGAAGGAGACAGATCAACAAGAGATTTTACTAGAGCCAACTGTAAAACCCCCTTTGAAATGCTCTAAAGAATTGAAAAGTATTTCTGAAGTTACTCGGCCTTCCCAAAAATCAGTTGGTGAACCGAAGGAAACCGCTAAGGTGACAAGCAAAAACAAAAAGAAACTAGAAGGGAAGGAGGCACAAGTTCTAGAGCCTATGCCTCAATATTCTAGGATAGGAATACAAATTTTCTAGTAGAAGCAAACCCCCGAATTCACAACTCAAGGCCTCAAGATAAAAGTCAATTCAACACAGGAGGAACAGGTGTCCAGGCCTACCCCTGTCAACAAATATAAGAAAAGGAAACTGTTTGAAGAAAATACTACCCCTGTCAGCAATTCTAAGAAAGTCTTGCTACCCATACATAGGACCACTAGAAGTATGGCCAAACAGGCGACAACTCCAAACATACCTTCTCCTCAAGGGGAATCCATGGATATTTCGAGTTCTCCAGAAAAAGGGAGTGGTTAGGGAGCTACCACAAGCGAAACAGAAGGACTAGTAACAATAAGTGAGATGGAAGGGTTGGTGACAGAGGCTTTGAGGGATTTGAAGAAATAAAAAGAAGCTCGAGAGGTGGTAACTCAGGAAGCACTCACACTGAGCCCAAACAAGTCCCTGAGTAGACAAAAAATGATAATAAAGACTTTGAGGAGTCTGAGGAAAGAAAAAGAGGCTCGAGAAATGGTATCTAAGGAATTTTTCACACCAAGCCCAGACAAGTCCTTGAATGAACAAACATTATTAACATAAATTGAGATATTGGAGCAAGAAGTTGAAGAATACAAAATACTTGACAGGCATATTCAGGCAGAGAATGCAGAATTGAAAGAACAACATGCAGAGGTCTCTGCCAAACTTAACAAGGTCTTACGATTGATCCATTACACTAGGATGATCAAGAAGGAATTGAAGAGTGAAGCTTCTGGTGTTAACATCCTGCAATCTGAGGAATAACAGAGAAGGGTCCAATTGTGCAGAAAGTTTTTGGGTATGAGTTTTTGATAACATTGGACAAGGACACGAAACACCTTCAGCATGGGGGAAATGTTGAGTCCCTCTTTTGACATAGATAATTCCCTATCTTACCCTGTATCTAAGCCCTTTTTTCCTCTATTTTAAACCTATACTAGACTATTCCCTCCCAAAACACATACCTAATAGCTATGTTCATGTTCACAAGAGGTAATTGATGATTTAAGGCATGTTTGTTTAACTTTCTTAAATTAATTCGATTAAAGTGTTTTTATTTTTATAGTCCTAATGGTTTGATTTATGAGTAGTCTATCTGACACTTCCAGACATTGTGCAATCTGGTACCAAATCCATTCCGGTACCCAAGGAAGTTTTGATCCGGTACTGACTCCATTCCGGTACCAAGACGTGCGCTATTCCGGTACTACCTGCTTTGTTCCATTCTGGTACTAGACTCACAACTGTGTGCAATCCGGTACCAGAACCTCTGTTTCTAGAATGCACCGGTTGGACTAGAATGATGGTGAAGATTTCAAGAATATAGTTGAATAGAAGCGCCCAATTCAGTTTTCCAGTTGCAAGAGACTCCATCGCTCATGCACTTCGTGTCATGAGGATGGAGTCGATTCCTAAAAATTTGATGTAAATCTTAATTGTAAAATTTCTCAAACTGTTTAATGCTTATCCATATATATTGATAATATCAGCTTACCTTATATAGGGAATGTTGTATAGATGATAGCTAGTGATAATAGCGAATGTAAAAAAGTATACTGTCAGAACCAGACGATACTTATCATTGTCATGTATGAAGTAAGCGACTGTTGATCCAATTTACCAGTTGAATTAATACAGAAAATCTTTTATGTCAATTGTTGAATGTGAGTGAAAAGTTTTAGTCTATTACTTTCTTAAGAGGTTCCTTGTTGGTTCGGCAACGGCCCACCGCTCCAACTAAGGCAAACCTCCTTGTATACGTTCTACGTGTTTGGGTGGATATTTTATAGCAGTGTGTGTGTGATTGGTCTTCATTTTTAGAATTCGGCATTGAGTTAATCATTTTGGATTGGTATGAATAAACAGGTGTTAGATTGAGTAGACATTTCATTCTCAGATGTTGAAGGTATCTATTTCATGATTTGAAGTGTGGAATTGATATTTTGAGTTTATGACTGTAGTAGATCTAGTATATCAAGGGACCAAAATACTTTATATTTCATCTTCATGCTCTGCAATAAAGTCTTTCATTTATACTGAACACCCCTTGTGTTGGTTTGATTGAATTACATGAGGTTGAAGTTGGTTTTGATTTCGAGAATGGTTGGAATTGATTGTTTCAATTGCTATAAGAGACAAGCTTCTTAAAGTTCATCCCTTCCATTCAAGAGCCTGGAATGAACAGACTTGTTTCTCTAGGAAAACATCTCTTTGATTGACTGTTTGTTTGAGTTTCATTATCATTTTTCTCTTCTAATTTCAGATATATCTTGAAGTATTTAGAAATCTTAGAAACAAAGTTTTTATGTTATTAATTATTTCCTATATGTAACAGACTTAGGTAGGTTACTTGTTCTTGGCACATATAGTGTAACGACTCTTTCGATTACGAATCCTGGATTGACATTTGAATGAGTGTAAGATATACATTGAATATATTTACACACCAACAATGACAAAGGGGCAGAGATTTATCAGATGTAGGCTTAGAGAAATAACACAGAGGCATGGTTTCAGGAGGAGCGATAGTCACAGGGAGAGCATGAGTGATATGACTTCAATATTGCATCAGAGTGTTTCCATCAATGCCAAAGGGGGATATTGTTGATTAATTGGGTTGGTTTTCATTGATGTCAACCCTTGAAGAAAGTCTGGTAGCGAATTTCAGTAGAACAAAGGTTTGGGTATTTTACCCAAGTTTGTTTGATGGATAATGGTATGATTTTTGATATATTTGTAGGTAAAACTATTCTAGATGGATAGTACATGCCATGCTATTTTTGGTGGCATGTGAAACATCTCATAACTCCTCATAGTTAGAGAGTTATGTCCATGTGAAGTTGGAGAACCCTCAAGAGTCATCTAGAAGTCCTAAAAGGTCAAAGTAGTCAAAGTGTTTGCAAAGAAGAAATTATTTAAATAATAAAGTGAAGTGATGCACGTACATAAGTCAAAGAGGATGCAAAAGAAATTATTTAAATAATAAAGTTAATGGAGAACTTAATAATTATGGAAAGTGGTTAAGTTAAGTGGACAAGTGGTTATAAGTGGGTTAACCCTAAAATAAGGAAAGTGGGTTAAGATGGTTAGAAGGTAACCCCTTGAGGAAGCTACATAAAAGTATAAATAAGAGGCAATGGTTTCTCATTCAAAACACACTTGAATATCTATTTTTGTGAAAGGTTATTTGGGCAGGTATTATTGACAGAGAAAAATTGCAACAGAAAAAGTGTGGCAAAAAAAGTGTTGCAGAAAAAGTGTGGCAGAAAAAGTGTGGCAAAAAAATTGCAGCAGAAAAAGTGCGGTAGGAAAAGTGCGGCAGAAAAAGTGCGTTAGGAAAAGTGCAGCAGAAAAAGCGCGGAAGGAAAACTATGGAAGAAAAAGTGTGGCAGGAAAAGTATGACAGAAAAATTGCCGCAGAAAAATCGTAGTAGGAAAATTGCGGTAGAAAAATCGAAGCAAAAAAAGTGCAGTAGAAAAATCGCGGCAGAAAAATTGTGGCAGTGGTTTCATGGCAACAAAACCGCGGAAACAGAACGCTACAAGAAGAAAAAAAAGGGGCTTTTGGTTGAGGTATGTTGCTGAATTTATTGGTACAGATAGAGGTTGTATAATAGTGAGGTTCTAGCACATGATTTAAGGTACAAACTTGTGGTATAGTGTTTGAGGTATATGTGATCAGATCATATTTGAATGATGAAATTGATGAGATATTTTGTTAAGGTACATGTTGGGTACATGGTTGAGACAAGTAGCTGATGAGTTGGCACATACATGAGGTGTATAGTTGATGATGTTGGTACATATTGATGAGTCATAGTTTATGTGTATTTGATACATGATTGGTACATACTTGGTACATGGTTGGAGGCACTTGTTAATAGTATTGTTGACACATGGTTTATGGATGATGTAGCATACTTGTCTTGGTATATTATTAGAAGTACATATTGATATTGGTGATAATTATGAGTTGTTGTGATATGCTTGGTTGATGCACATCTTGGTGATATTGTGCATATGGTTGAGAGTTGTCTTGGTGAGTAGATATGATTTGGTTGATATGATTGATGAGACAAGTTGTTGTGATAGGTTTTTTTGGACAAGTTTTTGTGACAGGTTATTTGTACAGGTTTGGTGCATGGTTGATGCATTTTCTTATGGTACATGTTGGCACAGGTTGTTTGTTGCAGGTTGGTTGGTACAGGTTTACAACAGTATATCTCACAGTGATAGTGTGACAGTGGTTCCATCATTCTACTTATATTTTAGGGCAGTTGGATGGGGCAAGGACAGGTGGTTGTAGCCACCTTCCGGTTATATCCGAAGAACATAGGGGGTTGTAGTCTCCTTCTAGTTGTAGCCATAGAATTAGGGATTTCGAGCTTCCCTCAGGTTGTAGCCTGAGAAACTAGGGGTTGGAGCCTCCTTCTAGTTGTAGCTGGAAACAAAAGGAAGTTGGTGCTTCCAATGAATGTAATTCTTAAAGACATATAAGAAAAAGAATTCTATGGTTTTTTCCCACTTTGGGTTTCCACGTAAAACACTGATGTACTGTGTATGTGTGTGATTGCTCATTTTTTCATTGTTTATTTACTCTACAACTATTGGATGATAATGCTACATTGATATAACACTTGCATTTTATGGTGAAAAAGGATTAAATTGCTCTATTACTAATTCACCCCCCCTCTCAGTAATCCAACAATGATGATGATGATAATAATAATAATAATATAATAATATGTTTTTGAGGTAACACCAAATTGGTGTATGAGACCCCCTCTACCCAACGATTTCACTGGTAAAGTCTACGGAGGTATACCTACCCTACCCCCTATGGATTTGAACTTGTAACCTCTTAAAGGAAACACATGTTCTTAACCATTATAAATGTATGTATTGTATGATATAAATCTAAAATATATGTATAATGTTAAATAATTATATAATTATTAATATATGATAATATATAATGGCATTGGCTAGCTGTTCTACGAAATGTTTTTTTTCACCGAAATTTGGAGATATAAATTTACACAAATCACTATTTTTTGTTGTTCAAAATCCATTTCTGAATGTAGAAATGGATTCAGCATGCTGAAAAACCCTAGGGGCACTTGGATTTTACAGAAATAATCACTCAAATCTACGAATGCAACAATTTCTCGTCGGATTTCAGGAAAATATCGCCTGGAAAAATCATCATTTCGTAGAATCTTTAGCCTACGAAAATATATAATATATAAGAATAAATATATAACTAAAATATTATTTATTAATTTAATTAAGAACTAATATATAGATATATTAATTTATTATATTTATATATATCTAGCTTAAAAATCTTTACTAATCTTGTAATGTCCCGGACAAAATTCCAAAAGTTTCTACAGAAGATGATGTTTTTTCTATAGAAGACATAAAGTTTGGAGTTAAGCAACTTACAAACGGGAAAGCTAAGGACATAGAAGGCTACCAAGTTAAAATACTAAAAATTGGAGGGCTTATTTTGATCCCTCGCATACACAAGCGATTCAATTTAGTAGTCAAGAAAGGCTTCCATAAACCTTGGACTCAAAGACCCATTGTAGCTATCTTTATAAGTGGTGATAAAAACAATCCCTATAATTATAGGACCATTATGATTAGCCCCATTTTATCCAATCTATATGGAAGCATTTTGGAAAAGAAGAGCTAAAGGTCAAGTTCGTTTTAGAGGTTATCATTCAACTGTGAACCACCTTATCATGCTTAGGATCATTGCAGAGGAGTGTCACAACAATAAAACCAATCCCTTTTGTTGTTTTGTTGACTTTAAGAAGGTTTTTGACAATGTACCTAGAACCAACCTTTGGAATAGGTTAGAAGAGCTTAAATTTCTCTTTGGTCTAAAAGTTTTTGTGGTAAGGTTGTATGAAAATGTTATTGCCAAGTTTAGAAGCACTGAGGGTTGGTCAGAAGAAATTGACTACAATATAGGAATCAAGCAAGGTTCTCCCCTATCCCCTACCCTTTTTGGCATTTACATTGACAAGTTAGAAGATTGTTTGGAAGTTGCAGGTTGTGTTGGACCAACTCTTGCTAGTATAGTAATCATCCTTCTTCTCTATGCCGATGATAATGTTTTTATGGAAAGGAATCCCTATGACCTTAGTAAGTACCTTAGAATCCTCAAGGACTTCTGCTCTAGTACATGTATGACTGTGAACACTGACAAAATGAAGGTTATGATCATTAAATCCAACAAGATCACCTATTATAATTTTGTATATGACAATAATATCTTGGAGCAAGTGTCTTCATACAAGTATCTTGGAATTGATATTCATCACAAGCTAAATTGGAACTATAACATTGAGAAAAGGATAAATGGAGGGTGAAAAGCTTATTATGGGCTTGAAAATAATTGTAAATTAGCAAACCTTTGGCTATGTTGTTTTTCTTCATATGAGATATAATCGATATATTATTACAATGATGAGTATTCCATATATAGGGAACATATGGTGACCATCCATGAAAGGATGTGTCCCTTAAATAATCAATAACTATTTATTACTATCATTTACTTATTATATATGATATTTAATAATCAATAATTATATTATTAATTATAATTCTAAGAGAATGTCTTCTCGATGTTGTCTAAACATCAACACTCCTTGTCAACTTCACCCTAGATTCATGATACTTGTTTGTCAGTCTTGGGAGATGTCTGTCTCCCACCTAAAATGAGGAGAAATGCCTTCTGCGAGTCTCCATTTGATCCAATTAACTCTCTCTAAGATCAATATCACTCTGGGTCCGCATGTAATAGAATATAGCATCTTAATTCTTTATCATTCCTTGTCAAATCACCATGACTAGGATAAAGAGCACACCAAGATCTTTCACCACAAGTACACACATGTGAGTGACTGTCAGCCTGATGCTAACTGACACATGAAAATCACTTCAAGCACCTCGAGTCCATATTATTCCTTGTCATGATCAAGGAAGGACTATGTCTCGGCCCATTTACCACAAGTGCACCTTTATGGTAAATGTATCCTATCTCCCTTGGTCTGCAGCCCAATCTAGGAGAAGGTTCACCCAATGCTGAAACATCAACACTCCCTTTTAGCTAGGGAGGTATATTTCCATAGTAGTACACAACTAATGTCCAAATACACACAATCTCACACATGGCACTTTCATGTGGAATTCTAGAGGATACTTCCTTTAGGAACACTTAGGGTCAACTCCCCATAGCGTGCGACGTCAAGGTAAACTCGCTTGACATGTCATCATGTGCTCTCCACAAGGGACGTGTCATCATGTGCTCTCCACAAGGGATGTTGGGATATAATCCCAAAAACACTTATCCCTTCTCAGATAAGTGTCCTCATAGATCAACTCAACTCAATTCACAAAGGAGTATGATCTGGAGAATGTTTGTCGCACATGGCACTCCCATGTGGACTTCTATAGGATACTCCCTTTAGAAACACTAGGGTCAACTCCCTATAGTGTATGACATCAAGGTCAACTCCCTTAACATGTCCTCATGTTCTCTCCACATATGACGTGTCCTCATGTGCTCTCCACAAGGGATGTTGGGCTATAAGCTCAAATACACTTATTCCTTCTCAGATAAGTGTCCCACTTATCCCTTCTCAGATAAGTTTCATCACATTTTAACTCAAATTAGTCACAAATGAGTATAATCTGGAGAATGTCTCAGGAAGATGCGAACATCAACACTCCCTCTCAGTAAGGGAGGCATTATCTTCCATGCCAAGTCTATCACGAAAGTACCTGAACTTCGTCCTGGTTTGGTAAGAACATCAACAACCTGCTCATCTGTAGGAAGGTACTACATCGATACTTCCTTCCTCTACACCATGTCTCAGATGTAATGGTACTTGATATCAATGTGGTTCGGTTTGTAATGAAACACTATATTCTTCTGATATCTTCACACAACTTTGGTTTCCATAATGAATAATTGTGGAATCCAGCACATGTTCAGATAAATATGCAAGGATCTTGTGAATCCACACTTCTTCATAGACTGACATACTTAATGCAATGTACTCTACTTCTTATGTGCTCAAATCCACAAAAGTATGTTTCCTACTACACCAGGAAACCATGGAAGATCCCAAAGTGAAGCAACACCTGAACGTGATATTTCATTCCACTACGCTTCGTGCCCAATCAAAGTCAATATATTCCTGCCATATCATATAAATACTAGAAGTATATCTCATACCATGTACAGTTGTGCCTCGCAGGTATCTCAACACATGCTTCACAAAAATCCAGTGTGTTTATCTTGGCTGACTCATAAAATAGCTAAGTAAACTCATTACATAACAACTATTTGGTCTAGTGTTAAACAGATGCATCAATTATTCAATCATCTATCTATACAGGGTCGGATCAATCTCATCGGAATCAGAATAAGACACACTTAGTTTCTTCAAATTCATCATGATTGGTGTAGTCATGGGCTTACAGTTCAACATCCCAAACTTCTTCAATATCTCAACTGTGTACTTCCCCTGACTCAGGAAGGTCTCATCAGTTCTCTGCCACACCTCTAATCCCAAGAAGTAGTGCATCATACCAAGGTTCTTCATCTCAAAATCAGAGGCTAATGCCTACTTGCATTCAACAATAAGGCTCTCTGTATCGGTGAGGAATATATCATCAACGTAGAGGAACAAAATTAGGGACTCACCATTAACAGTGTTGTAGTATAGGCTGGTATTGACAACACTTTTGCTGAAGCCTAAAATCATAAGGTGTTCATCAATCCTCGCATACCAAGCTCGAGGTGGTTGCTTGAGTTCATACAAGGACTTCTTCAACTTGCACACATGAGACTCCTTCGCATGTATCACAAAACCATCTGGTTACTCAATGTATAATTTTTCATCAATCTCTATAATGAGAAAGATTATCTTTACATCCATCTGATGTACTCTCCAACCCATGGATGCTGCAGGGGAAATAATCATCCAGATAGTAGTGTAACGAGAAACATGATCAAATGTATACTCATAATCTATTCCCTCTACATGAGAGAATCCTCTAGAAACAAATCTCATTTTGTGCCTCTCGATGCTCCCATCAACCATGTGTTTGATCTTGTAGATCCATTTGGAAGTCACTACAAACTTCCCCTCAGGTCTCAGAAAAATATCCCACACATCATTCTGCATGCTGGATTGATACTCCTCCATCATGACATCTCTCCATACTGGACGACTAGTTGCCTCCTCATAACAGGAAGACTCAAAATCAATGATGTGGCTCATAACTGTAGCATAGAACCAATATCTTTGAGGTCTCTTTCTCTCTCGGAAGGTACCATGAGGAGTTGCATGTCCTTCTTCCTCCTACAGAGTCTGATGAGCCCATTGTTGAGGAAAATATATGAAATAATCTTACTCAAGCATTTTTAGTTCTTACTTGGCTAAGGAAAGATAGACGGGAATATCACCCTATGTTTATAGCCTCAAAAATTATTTCCTAATACACAAGTATTAGTTACAAGGGCTTAGGATGATTTTTTAAAATAGAAGATTGCTGTAAAATTCAACATTTTTATATAATTTTCTGAATATAATAGATGCAAAAGTAAATGTGGAGACAAAATAAAAAATACCAAGTCACATATTAACACAGATGAAACATAATAACAGTTGCTTATTTCATCCCAAGAAGTCAAAAGAATCGTTCTCTTTAAAAAAATCCCTGAGGGTTTTTGGACCAAAGTCAAACTTAGATGTCCCCGATGAACACCATACAAAAGGAATTCTGACAAAAAGTAAAAAAACTAAACTTTAAAAGATGGATCAACTTGCCACAGATTGTTTCCCACTCGACTTTGCACAATATCCTTTATCGATCATGAAATTTAATTCATAAACAGACAAATCTACACAGACTATCAAAGATAGATCAACACCTCTGAAAACAAGTGTCTGAATGATGTAATTCATCTTGAATCTTACTGTCTACAATAGGATCCTACTGTCATAAAAGAGAATTAGGCT
Source organism: Picea sitchensis (assembly GCA_010110895.2). Lineage (NCBI taxonomy): Eukaryota > Viridiplantae > Streptophyta > Pinopsida > Pinales > Pinaceae > Picea > Picea sitchensis. The sequence continues at coordinate 97,751 of SNQJ01S0031931.1, read as the reverse complement.
TTTAATGAATTGAAGAATAAATTAAAACTGAACTATCTCAATAAAACTCAAGATCCAACCTTAGTATGCTTTCTCCTTCTATTCTCCTTTTGTTGATTAAGGTTGGTTGTCATTGATGTCAACCCTTGAAGAAAGCCCCATAGCACAAAGGTTTGGGTAATGGACCCAATATTGTTTGATGTAAATATGACTCATTATTGTTTTTTAATGGTTAATAAGAAGTAAATATGGATGAACTCCAAAGTGGTCCCTTATGGTGAAAGCCCTCACGAGAAGATGCTTTGCGGAGTAAGAGAACCCATGCTTAATTTTGGCATAATGAGATGAAGGATAGTTAATTTGTCAAGGAAACTATCCTATATGGATAGTGATTGTCATGCCATTTCTAGTGGTATGTGGAACGTAACATAACTCCTCACGGTTAGAGAGTTATGACCATGAGAAGTTGGAGACCCCAGGTTTGGGTAATGGACCCAAGTTTGTTTGATGGGTAATAGTATGAGTTATGATGTATTTTTAGATAATACTATTCT